>LGRX02000334.1:0-23091 GCA_001247695.2 Cymbomonas tetramitiformis
TGCGAACGACGAGCCGACGACTAGGTGGCCGGCTCCGGCTACGGGCAAGCCTACGGGCAAGCCAGGTGTGCACTTTCCGCCCTCCTCCTGGCGTGACCGCCAGAACCGTCGGGTGGATGGGAAGTTTCACGGCCGAAGGCGTGATCTCAAGCACCGCTTCGCCGCTTCGCCCCTTCCCAAGGACGGGAATTGGCCGCAAGGCGTTCGACGCCACAACGGCGACAGGAAGAGCTACGGCATGCACTCCGTCTCCTTCCACGTCCTCTCCAAAGCCTTCGTTCCGGAGTGTGTCCGTTGCCCTCCGGGGTTTTGGCATGACTCCGCGAATTGCCCCACCGCCGACGTCAAGTGCGACGAGTGCGTGATTGAGCAAGCCGACGACGCCGACGGCCTCGTGTCCGCCTTCCAGACCGCGTTTGACACTGAGGACGACACCGCCTTTGCTCGATATATAGCCGGCACTATATATCCCACACCCCTCAGCCCGGGATGGGGAAATAACAAAATAACAAGAAATAACACCACATAACAAGAAATAAGTGTTGCATGTGTAAGATAAATAACAAAATAGCAAAAATAAATAATACAAATAACAGGTATACCCCTCAGCCCGGGATGGGGAAATTAACAAAATAACAAGAAATAACACCACATAACAAGAAATAAGTGTTGCATGTGTTGGATAAATAACAAAATAACAAATAACAAACACAAATAACAGGTATACCCCTCAGCCCGGGATGGGGAAATAACAAAATAACAAAAAATAACACCACATAACAAGAAATAAGTGTTGCATGTGTTGGATAAATAACAAAATAACAAGAAATAACACAAATAACAGGTATACCCCTCAGCCCGGGATGATGAAATAACAAAATAACAAGAAATAACACCACATAACAAGAAATAAGTGTTGCATGTGTTGGATAAATAACAAAATAACAAATAAAAAACACAAATAACAGGTATACCCCTCAGCCCGGGATGGGGAAATAACAAAATAACAAGAAATAACACCACATAACAAGAAATAAGTGTTGCATGTGTTGGATGAATAACAAAATAACAAGAAATAACACAAATAACAGGCATACCCCTCAGCCCCTCAGCCCGGGATGGGGAAATAACAAAATAACAAGAAATAACACCACATAACAAGAAATAAGTGTTGCATGTGTTGGATAAATAACAAAATAACAAGAAATAACACAAATAACAGGTATACCCCTCAGCCCGGGATGGGGAAATAACAAAATAACAAGAAATAACACCACATAACAAGAAATAAGTGTTGCATGTGTTGGATAAATCTTAGGGCTAGATAAACGAGCCCTCAATATATCATATAAAATACAAGTATACACTGCGTTGTAGAACGGCAACACAAGCGTAAGATAATAGCGGGATGAGTGCAGAACTTCTGTGTGAAGATGCTGCTGAAGCACAACGCTTCCTCATCTATACCATACGTCTCCCATCGCATAGATGGTACCGCCATTGGGTTGTGAACCCGAGACGTTGGTTGAACGACCAGTATCGTCAGAACGAATAATACGTTCGCTCCATAATACTGCGCATGCGTGTTCCGCACATGCTTAAAGCAAAGATGGTTCTTGTTTGTTACTTCAAGATGTATCTTGCTTTGCCATCTTCGAGTTCGACGTACGAACTCTCGATGACAGGTGTCATTCAAGTCTTTCCTTGAATAATGGCTGATGACGTGACTTATCATCTGACGACATGTACAGTCATAGTCGACCGTACTGACGACTGTCATTATAATATATGACATGACTCGACATGACATGACATGGTATGACATGTCTGACAGGTATGACACGTATGACATGAATGACACATATGTCATCGGTCATGACCCTGAATGGTATGACATGTCTGATAGGTATGACACGTATGACATGTATGACACATATGTCATCGGGCATGGCCCTGACAGATCTCCCCTCTTAAAAGAGTTGTGACCTCACAACGGGCATACCTTTTTATATGTCTATGATGTCTTTGTTGTTGTTGCTTCCTGCTGGTACCAGTCTTCTTACACCGATTTGAGGCGTCCCTCATGGTGTTTTTAGGTTATTGGGGGGAACTGAGTCCACTTTAGTCCCTCACCTTACAGTTCTTAGGATGTAGCCCCCTTTGAAGTTCGTATCGTATTTCAGAGTGACGTTTCAAGGTTCAATGAATTGCGTTTCGTGATACAGATTGACGCTGGATTACTGATTGATCCACACGTATCGTGCGTCAGAGTGACGATTCAAAGTATCCGAAGTGTACGTTACGGATTATTTGCGCTAGCCGTCGACGTTTTTGCGAACGATGATCCCACGAATTAACAATTTCTCATTAATCGAACGATTCTCGGCCTTATATAGTGCACCCAACCCTTCCTCCCCTCCTTAAGCTACTTTGGAGGATCATAGGTGGCAACGGGGAGCCCGTGTTTGTTTCCGGAGTTATTTCACCGGGGGCTTGTTTTATTGCAAACAGAGTGGCCCTGCTTAACGGGATTGGACTTATAATCCTTACCCGGTCTGCTCACTCTTGATATGGTCCAGTACGCACGCTTTGACGAACATCTATCGCGATGAGTGAGAATGGATTCGCCACGTACTAATGTGAAATTTCTTTAGTTATGTTTGTCAAGCACAACTTAGGATCACAACTCCGTCTACCTCAGTCGATGTCTCCGGTAGCTTCGGATGACTGGCCACAGAATCCGATGACAAACCACGGTCTTGGCAAAGGTAGCATTAGCAGTTTTTCACGGATATTGGTACCCGCATATGCGTATCTGTGTAAGGGTATGATTTATACAAGGCTCACTACACCTTAGCAAGGAAGGATCAATTCCTGCTCCTGTCATATCAATTTGATGCAGGGTAAAAATGTTAGGGATATAACCCTGCAGTTCTCGGGTTGCAGCCCATTGCACCGAAGGCGCATCGCAGTTCTTGGGATGCAGCCCTGATATATATATATGACCGATGGACGAAAACCTCTTGGGTATATGTTTCCACGGCCTGATTATTATTTGGTCGGCAATTATTGGCAAAAGTCATTGGCTATCAGCTTTTGACTCAGAAGCCACAATGTTATAGAAGCTGCGACCTATTGTGATCATATGCGGCAGTTATGCCTTCAGCATACGTAGACAATATGATTATGTGGAACTTATAATCCCACTTAAGTTGCATCATGATAAATTTATCCAGGTGTTAACAAGTGTTCAGGATTTGATAAGGGGTTGACGCCCCACAAGCCAAAGGTCACTGTCTCATAAGGCTCGCCTCAAGTGTGCGGCTTTGAGGATTAGCGTCCTGGCGAGGCACAGTCATGATGCTTCCTAGTCCATAATGGAACTGGAAATGAGAATGCTCAAGAATGACCGAAGACAGGAAGGCTTTTGGTTGGCCAGAGTTACTGTCAAGATGCTTAACCTTGATGGAATGGCACTCGGATACAAACTGTGCAACCATGCATGTGACTTATGCATTGGTGTATGACTTTGATGAATTGTCTCTTGTCATGAACCTGGAAGGAATGACGGGCAAATAGCTAGAGTGGCGGATTTACTCACTCGGCTTTGCTGTTATGGAATTCGATGCCTGATGGCACAACTGGCAATCCTTTGCTCAGATGCTTTCCTTAAGACATTGGCAACAACTTGTGTGCCAGCTTCTCTAGATTTGGGGAGAAACCATGGATCAACAATTCATGAATCAAAACACATATTACCAAGGTTGATTCCTCGAATCCTTCAACTCTTGAATTTCGACAATCAGCATCTCAGGCTGTTGACGTCAAAGTGATGGTCGTAAGCTTACAATATAGCTTATTCACATTTGAAAAACCATCGTTCTCCTATGTCAGTGCCCTTCATATAATATGATAGAGCCAGAGAAATATGTATCTATGATTTCTTCATAATGAACTTTATGTGTCAGTAAGTCAAATAAGACTTCATTTGATGTTTCAATCGGCATGATGTACCGTGTCATCAACTTTATGGCTGCTATACACAGATGCTGGAACTTTTGATAAGATTTTTAATCTTCCAAGCAAAATCACAATGATGTAAATCAAGTTGTGGCAGCTGTATGAAAAATGAATGAATCTATACTCTTCCTCCCCCTCGTAAAAAGAGATGTATCAAACCAATCAGATGGTGATGGAGGATGTTATTCAATCATTATGTTATGTGAAAAATGGTTTGATAGAGAATCAGACTGAGATTACTCATCGAATGCTTTAGAGGTAACAATGTCAATCTGAACATTGATTCTCTCTACGTCATATTGGCAATATGCCTGACGTTTTTGAATGTGGCAAATGCCAGATGATATCAAATGCAGTCGTTGGGTTACAACCCACATACTTTGTCAGTTCAGGGTCACTATAGTGTACCCAACTTAGACAATGATTCTGGATAATGATTGTTATAATGAACAATGAAATCAGTGATGGTACCGAAGTTAACTTTGGTATCGAAGCTAATGGAGAGTCAATTAAGAAGTGTATGTAATGACAACAAGTCACTACGAGTTGTATTTTCGTAGTTGATGGATGGCTGACATGTCATTTCATTATGATTAGAACATGGCATTGCCTAGTGATATGTGTATATTCTTCAGCACATGATCACTTATTTCAATGGTGCCCATTTTATTTTTGGGAAAACACTATTCAGAGACTATATGATAAAGATGTATGAATGATGACTGTGTCATTTCAATCCGATAGAATTGTAACTTGTTTATGACTATAAAATTTCTTTCCAGAATGAGGATGAACTGCGCTTGGAAACCGTATGCAGATTGCGGGTTTTCCAAGACTTCGTGGCCTAATGGATGAGGCAACAAATTTCTAAACATCCCAGAATGAACTTTCAAAGAGTCTTCATTTCTTAATGAAGCATGCTTGTCTTATGTGCCAAAATGATATGAAATTACAAATATGGTGTCAATCTATATGTGGATGGTTTATACCATTGTATGCTATTCCACAAATAAGTAGTGATGTCAGAATAAAAACTTTGGACAATTGCAACTCAGTACAAACTTGAGTGCATTCAAGCCCACTTGTATGTTCATAATCTGAATCTAATGTACTTTTCTAGCTAAAGCTACCATTGACTGTCCAACATCCACTGAGGACATTGTTTCCTACGTCTTTTGGCATCACGCTCAGCTTTTTTCTTATTCTGCAAGCGCCTCTTTGCTATTGCCACATCCGGAACGTTGTACCAGCCACGAAACTTGCTGGAATCTACTAGCTCATCTTCTGAGCTTTCTTCATCCAAAAGCAAAACTGGCTTCAACATGTCTTGTTCTTCCATCGAGGACGAATCACACAGGGAGGCAGCAGACCTGCAGCATGCGAAGAAAATAAACAGCAAGAAAGTCACCATGCAAAATTACCATCCACTGAAGGAGATGACTCCCATCATAGGGCGGTATTGGATGTTTTGATATGACACATGGAAAATATGAGTAATTCTTAGAGAATTTTGGGATAAACATCCTGGATTGGCTGTGCTTGATTGCTTTATGCCCAAGAATGACCGAAGAGATTGCTTGCCATCTTTCAGCCATATAGCGTGGAGGCTGCTTAACAACGGTTGGGTCATAAGCTAAATAGCTATGTCAGCTATGTCGGAGGCTGAATAGCCATGATTGCACAGACTCTGTCTTTCATGATGAATAGACCTCTGAGAAATGGTGTCTGAAAAATCAATACTTTTGACAACAACTCAACCTTTTGGTATGATGAAGAGCTGATGATCTTTGTGCACTACAATTGTTTGATGTGCACTAATGAAATGCCTCGTGATATATAATCTCACAGAATAGGCATTGCTCAATGGCGATATGATCAGATATGTAATGATCAATGAAGACAATATGGTTGGTATGGCTCATTCAGTAGGCATAATTACCTCAAAGAGATGCCAATACACTGATACATATCAAGACATAAGGGCAATAGGCTTATTGTATAGCCTTCAAGGCAGCTAGCATTTATGCTGCATTGGTCAGCTCAGTGGCTTTGACCTTTCTAGGTGTTGTACTCAGGCCGTAGCCTGCATATTGCATTGAGTACTCTTGACACCTTTAATGATCCAATCAGATGATATATATGAAATATCAAGAATGGTTGCCCTTTTTCAATGATCATCGGTGGCAGAGGCTATAGTGCTTGCACCGTGTCAATATACAATTCTAGTCTGGATATATGCTAGACTGGATGTATACAATGTCTAGGTCTTCAAAATCAAGCTCATATGTATGTTATGGCTGATGACCTTAGAAATGTTTGATACATATATGTGTCAACTTCATGGAGTTCTGCATGGTTTGACTATATATGGTCAGGCTTACCAAAACAAAAACAATGATGCAACTTATATTTGTTTTATTATTTGTCTTTATTATTTATTTGGTTTTTAGTTGTATTTCTAGCTTATCATCTTCCCCCCTCAAGGAAGTGTATTGCTAGGCGGTTGTCAAGCGCCGTTCAAATACAACAGAGGTCCGACCTCTATGTGATGACGTGGAAGCTTTCTATGAAGCTGGATAGCAGTTCTCGGGTTGCAGCCCATTGCACCGAAGGTGCATTGCAGTTATTGGGATGCAGCCCGAATCCACGTCATCAGCGTGGGTCATATAGTGCCCAAGCATGTGCTGTATATATACAACACTACCCTCCAGCGGCGAAGTGGTTTGCTATTACCATCATCGTATGCTGTGGGATATCAATATATAATCAGAGAGCATGGTAATATGTGTACCATGTTTGTCAATATCGGAGAGACTGTGTCTTCTTTAAAATCCTCATGACTATATGCATAATGGTGCTATACTGATGTCAACACCTTCTCTCTGAGTGATTTATTGATTTCAGATGTGATGTCGTGGCATAAAATATGTCCACGTCATTGGCATGAGTCATGTTGTGTCCATGCATACACGATCTTAGCGCAGGTCACAATACAGTGCCCGAGCATACGCGATTTTAGTGTAGGTCACATTGTGCCTCTATTTATTACATCTGAGAATATCTGTTACTCATCTTTGTGAGTCTAGACAGCATTGTGCTGATTGCAATGCTTTCTCTGGTGACTTATATATCACAGATTATACCAAATGTGGTGATCAGTCCAGTGCAGTATTTTGTCACCGGAATGTACAGGGATTGTGAATGATTGCAATCCAGCCGGAGGAATAATCTCAACAGCCAGTGTCGACATCGGTGTCGGATCATATCCGTAAATGATCCGACACCGTTAAATTTTCAGCTGCACCGCGAGTATCCGTTACTTCGGATCGAGGGAAGGTACCTGATCCGATCCCGAACGCGTCATCGGTTCCAAAAAGAGCTCTACACCGACACTGCCAGGATTTACACCGTAAAGAAATAGAGCTGCGCCGATCCGACACCGATCGTGCGGTTGGGTGGGGAGCCCTACGCCGACACTGGCAGGTTCTGCACCGTTAAAAATCGAGCTGCACTGCATCTGACCGACACTGGTGGTTCGATCGGACCCCGTCCACTTCGCCCGACAACCACGCCCATCTAGGCCAGTTTTTTGCCGATCTCCTTCCGCTCGTTCCAAGAACTAGGTCGTCCCTCCCTCCCGCTACACGCCAACGCCTTCATGCCGTCATGCCGAATGAGAAGAGTAAGGCCAAGCAGAAAGTTTTTAGTCAGCCTGCTATCGACGCCAACCTCTTTATTAAGCAATACCCTGGAGAGGAGCAGGTAGCTTTGAAAGTATTAGTGAACGTCCCGGGGCACTAATTCGATAATGCTCCCGACAGTGAGAAAAATAAGCAATTCCGCGCGGAGGCAGTTGAGTATTGCGACGTTAAAAGGTTTGGCAGTGGACAACGTGCTACAAGATCCCCAGCTATTCGTTTCCAAGTCTGCGAGGACGCTCGCGACGACCCCTCTCACCCTGGCTACTGGATACAGCTTTCTTCATGGAACCGTTTTCGGCATTTAACTTAACATTCAAACGTTATTCCCCTATTGATAACCCTATCGGTATCGCGGGCGCACTAGAAAATAATTTCAGTTTCGGATGAAACGTGACCGGAATCATGCGTGCGATATGCCAATATGTTCGTATGTATAAGCTCATATGTTGGGTGCAATTTCACCCTCAAAGGCGGAGTACATCAAAAGTTAGTCCCCTATTGATAACCCTATCGGTATCGCGGGCGCACTAGAAAATAATTTCAGTTTCGGATGAAACGTGACCGGAATCATGCGTGCGATATGCCAATATGTTCGTATGTATAAGCTCGTATGTTGGGTGCAATTTCTCGCTCAAAGGCGGAGTACATCAAAAGTTAGTCCCCTATTGATAACCCTATCGGTATCGCGGGCGCACTAGAAAATAATTTCAGTTTCGGATGAAACGTGACCGGAATCATGCGTGCGATATGCCAATATGTTGCCGAAGGCCTGCACCGGCCCGACACCGATTACAAGTGCAGGCCGAAGGCCTGCACCGACCCCGACACCGATTACAAGTGCAGGCCGAAGGCCTGCACCGACCCCGACACCGACTACAAGGCAAAGATGCCAAGCTAACTTGGCAAGGTCGGGCAGGATTCGATGTCGACACTGTCAACAGCTATTCTGTACTAATGAATTCATCGGAGTTATACTCATTTCGACGATTCGAAACCCATGTCATTTGTAGTAATGACAACTCACATGGATATATATAGGGTTTTTATCAGAATGCTTTTATGTGATGTCAACATATTATGAACAATTCACTTGCATCTCAGGACAAAGGAGTTACGCTTGGAAGGTCTTGCATGGTGGTCACCAACAGTTATCAGCTGTTATTCAGGTGCCATATTCTGCCTTCAGCACTGGGACTATATCAACCAGTCTTACAGCGATGCACTTGTCCTTCCCACTCTTATGTACGGCTATAATGCCAAAGTGTATCAGGTGGGATATATATATACATTATAATTTATAACTATCTTCTTCTGATCCAGGATATGCAATTAAGCATGGCATCAGGTTATATGTTATGTATATAGTTCAGCATTCCAAACTTACTCGAGAATGTAAATGCTGAGCAAAAGTCAACTTATAGTCATTGGAATATAGTTTCCCATACGAGTTTACACTTTGTTAGTGATGGTGGATTTAACGTTGTACAGATTTCAAGGTTACTTGTGGATGCAGTGATTTTATCAAAAGCAATCCATCAGAAATCACCAGATTGGAATATAAAATGGATATGTGTGCAATCCTATCCACCTTCTTCCCCCCTTGAGGAAGTGTGAACATATAGGCAGTCAGTTGCTTATATATTTCATAGCGTATAGCTTACAGCTTATAGCTTATAGCTTGCAATCCTTGTAGGAAGCAGCTTATACAGTTTTAGGGTTGTTGCCCAACAGTTCTTGGGTTGTTGCCCGAAATATTATCATGTTTGTGTTGATTACAGCATGATATATTTATGCCAAACACGAAGTTTATCGAATATTTAGTGGCATTTTAGCAAGGCTCTATATCGATATTTCCGATAACCGATACTATCGATATATCGTATTTATCGCCGATTATCGGATTGCAATATCAAACTATCGATTGTGCAGGTTTTGATGTTCCATATTTTAGTTATAACAAATTACATATAAACGCCCAAATAATCGATTATTTATCGATTGTGCCGATTATCGATACCATTTTTCGGATATCGGATAGTATCGATACCAAAAAACCAAACCGATATAGAGCCCTGCATTTTAGGGCATGTTAGGTTACAGTGGCCCATATTCCCTATAATGTGATTAGGGTGTTACATGGTATCAATAACCCTAAAATAGGTAAAAATAAAGCAGTATAAATATTTTGCAAACATTTTTAAGCAAAATTGCATTTAATACCACACTGAATGTTACGTGGTTTTCAGTAGGTATGTTACACCCCTGACACACACATTCAATATTTAGGGTGTTGCAGGGTGTTACACATGCTGCATAAATCAGGGATTGTTTATTGATAGCTAAATATTCATATTAGCAAAAAAAATCAATCCGAAATTTTCATTTTTAAATCATGCGTACAACATTTTGACGCATTTCGTTACAGCCAATATGTATACCCCTACATATTCAACACCTGCTATCTAGGGTGTTACACGAGATATGACTATTGTCATTATGATTTTCTCATACCTCAATAGGTATAAAATCATATTATCAAATAAAATAGGGTCCGATTTTAAATTTTCAAATCTATCGCAAACGGATTTTACCTATTTTGGCCGTTTTTCGGCTTGATATATATATATACATATCTCTGTGTGTGTGTGTGGACTGCAAAGTACAGAAGCACTGCATATTACTTCACCTTTGCACATGACAAATTTCATGGCATAAAAGTGAATTATTCTGCATATCAACATCTGAGGTTGATCATATTTGTGGGTTTTACTGATTGAAACCCATGGAAGTAAATGTACTTCCTGATGATATTTAGATTTATCAACTATAAGCGGATTATCCACTTCAGTGATAATTTATCAATCTATGATATGTTTTGAGCATATGACTGTGCTCTAAGATTTATCAAAATGATATCTCTTATTTTAAACATATCAGGACATAGCTTGATTATATAATCAAAGCAGTTTGACACAACACATATATATGTGTGTGCTTGTCCTCAACAACTCCTGTCAGTTCAATATATAGTTACTGATCTGAGAGTGTACATGCAATTTGAACTGATCAATTCTGAATCAATTGTCATAATGCAATGTACTTGTTGTTGTTGCTCCAGCGATGATATGTGAGACGAATGGACAATGCTCAGCAGTGACCAGCTGCTTATTTGAGCATTGTATAATGCCTTCGGGTCTGGAGATTTCTCCATCCAGCCCTACAGCATGTTGGATTATTCTGTTCCCATATCTATCGCCATCACTGACACTCCACACGCACATGTGTTTGTGGAGTGTTATCCATATTATCATATACATGATAGATATTAAAGTTGGTAAATTCACTATGAGTCAGTGAATATCAATACATACAGTAATGCCAGTGTGTGTGCATGTATAGTACTTATTGATTAGTACTTTTTGCCAGTGTGTGTGTGTGCTCACTTTTACACACTTACAGGAAGATAAGTTCTGGATATTACAATATTCCCAGACAGTTTATCATGCAGGATGATAATCAGCATACCATGTACTGAATGAATCTAGCATGATATATATATTAGGTTAGGGGTTATTGTAATTCCGAGATAATCTCATTCACAATAATGAGTTGCTGGTCTATTTCACATATAGTTCCGGTGAGCAATCCTTTCAGTGATCCACAATAGAACGATATGTGGTCCGAAGAGTATCTCGACTCCACCGGGACATAACGAGCTAATTATTGTGTTAAGACCACTGAATAGGCACCTTACACTATATGGGTTCGAATATAGTTAACATGCACAACAGGTATGCTTTTGTGCATGTCTGATGCATTGTGATATGATGCCATATATTCCAGCTGCTATCGTGATCAAGCTGGTTTATACATAACATCTGCTAACATGATGCATGCACAACTTACAATATTGCAGTCACTCAGTATAGAATATATACATGATGTAATGCTGCATATTAATGTGTGCTGCATGTTAGTGTGTGCTGCAAGTTAGTGTATGCTGCAAGTACTGCGAGTTCAGATAAACATCCCTTGCACACTATATTGCAAATAAGCATGAAAATGCTGACAATTTGAATATTTCTGCAGTCATCAATATATGTGCCTATTCTCCCGGGGTTAAGGTGGGTTAACCCACCGTAAGAGCAATTTTGAATGGCCTATAACTCATGCACAAATCGAGTTGAGGCATCGAACCTATGCTTCGGGATAACTATTATGAGTCCTTTCGACCGTAGATACCCTAATATAATGCACTCCGACTGATTTATTTCATGAAAATGATATGCCAAGTCGATAGGGTCGACTGGTGGGTTGAGGCAATTGCTTACGGTGGGTTACCAAAAACCGGACGTATTGGTAGGTTCACCTAGGCTATATACCTCATCTCTGATGGCATGTTAAGACTTTCTAAGGTTTGATAATGTGTTGAGGCATCACGATTTATCACATGCATGCCCAAAGTCAAGATAGCCAACCCCCCGCGCGCTAATCCATATTTGGGTATACAGCAAAATATCATGTAAATTTTAGAAGAAATACTCACATTACTCGGGGTAAGCGCATATTAACGGTAATTCCTGCGAGGCCTAGGGCGAACAAGTGGTGCTGCTGGGTCGGCCGAGTCAGAGCCGTTGCCACTGCGAACAACAAGAGCTAAGGTTGTCTCGGTTGGTGCCTCCTCTTCGTCGCGTTCGTTCTCCGGTGGGTCACCGACCAGATATTCCTCCACGAACTTCAAAGCCTTGTCGTGCACGTCACCATCGTATTTGAATTTGACAGTGAAGAGCTTGCTCGCTGCCTTCCCTGGGTCATAGCCTACTACCTCCGCGTCCGTCGAGAGGGTATTCAAAGAGGTCACTACAGTTATCGGCGAACTCTTGAAGGGCCCAACGAATCCCGACCACAGACAGGCACCTGACGGGACGGTAAGCAAACGACCAACATATTTTTTCTGGATTTCTGGTTTGGGTTGACGGCGGCATGAGTTTTGTGAGTGTCCAAAGCCCTGCTTGGGTTGTTGGTGATTTTGCCAGCTCCGTATGGGCGTCTAGTTGTTATTTTTCACGGGGTTAACCACCTGTTATCGCGCGGAGTACGCGGGAAATGTGGAATGCTTAGGGTTGGGTAACCCACCGTAAACCCCTCTTACGGTGGGTTAACCCACCCCCGGGAGAATAGGCATATGGTGTGAAATGCTGCAGTATAATAATCAGATGTCCATCATGCATCCATCCAAAATATCCCTGCGAGTTCACAGCTTTCTGACAGCCCCCCCATAAACGCAGTGCAGATATTCTATGACGGATGACACCCGTGAAGTGAAATTGGCCATTCCCAAGGCAAAGTGGCCATTTTCACCTCCCGGGCGTCATGCGTCATGAGCGATCCGGAGGGAATCATGCGAGAAGATGTCCGCTTTCACGATGTATTCGTTTACCGTAAGATTAGACATTGATGGAATATTATGTAATCCGACGATCGTCAAAAATCACGAACACGCCATGTCGCCATCTGATGTCTCCAGCACAGTAGCACAGTGTCACGAGGTGACACGATGGAGTTTTCCAGTGTCGTCTTGTACAGGATCGTGTCGGTTTGTGCAATTTCTGTCCGTTTTTACGTTCTTACAGTGACAACAATGCCGTTTGCTAGTTATTAAGTATGGAAATCTAGGTTATCGGCTGCCCGCCCCAACTTTGTTGCGCTACTGCAGGCACGCCTCCTTGTGATTTTAATCACATTACACGAAGTGCAATTTTTTTCAACGTTCGTAACGAATATAAATGTATTCACAAGGCGAATACCTTTCTCTTGAGCTCTTGATCGACCCCATCCGCAACCGCATCAGCTTTGTTTGCAGTCGCGACTGCAAGCTAAGTTGATGCGGTTCAAGATAGGGTCGACCAATTCACGACAGGCGAGGGGTGTTCTTGCGTTCTAGCGCTAGAAACTTGTCAGATATATTCGTATCAATAATCTGTATGAGTATATCCCGTAAGTTTCAGGTCATACCTTGAAGCATACTTCAAACAGTCGCATATTGGTTCCAAACCCAAAACATCTGCCTTAGAAATAAATTGCGCGTCTCGCGTACAAGTAACTTGAAGCTTTGAGCTTCAAGTAACTTAAGGATATGCATCTTGGCAGTATTTGTGCCAAGTTTCGTGCTCTATGACGCACGGGAAGCCCTCGGCTGTTTGGCATCTTTGGGTTTGGGTTCGAACCCAAACCCAAACCCAAAACATCTGCCTTGGAAATAAATTGCGCGTTTCGCGCACAAGTAACTTGAAGCCTTGAGCTTCAGGTAACTTAAAGATATGTATCTTGGCAGTATTTGTGCCAAGTTTCGCGCTCTAGGACGCACGGGAAGCCCTCGGCTGTATGGCATCTTTGGGTTTGGGTGTCACGTTCGAACCCAAACCCAAAACATCTGCCTTAGAAATAAATTGCGCGTTGGGCGCACAAGTAACTTGAAGCTTTGAGCTTCAAGGAACTTAAATAAATATCTCTTGGCAGTATTTGCGCCAAGTTTCGTGCGCTAGGACGCACGGGAAGCCCTCGGCTGTTTGGCATCTTTTTTGATTAACCCAAACCCAAAACTGCCTTGCAGAATTGGAGTTATCATGCACTCTAAATAACGAAACCTGGCAGATACGTGTATTCATAACAATAAAATGAGTATATCCTGGAAGTTTCAGGGCCTACCGTCAAGCATACTTCAAACAGTCGCATCTTGACAAGAGGCGTTATGGGTTTGGATTCTCTTGTCAAGATGCGGCCGTTTCGAGCATACTCGAAGGCATGCTCTGAAACTTACGGGATACATTCGTATTATTGATACGAATATATCTGACAGGTTTCTTGCGCTAGAACGCAAGAACACCCCTCGGCTGTTGTGAATTGGTCGACCCTATCTTGAACCCCATCGACTTAGCTTGCAGTCGCGACTGCAAACGAAGCTGATGCGGTTGCAGATGGGGTCGATCAAGAGCTCAAGAAAAAGGTATTCGCCTTGTGAATACATATATCTTAGTTACGAACGTTGAAAAAAATTGTACTTCATGTAATGTGATGAAAATCACAAGGGGCTGTGCCTGCAGTAGCGCAACAAAGTTGGGGCGGGCAAGCGATAACTCGCATTTCCATAGTTAATAACTAACAAATGCGCAAATAGTGGCGCTGAAAGTCATTTCGCGTAAAAAGTCATTTCAGCGCACTAACAAAGGCGCAATAGTGGAATCACCGGAATCGGAAATTCAAGTTTCTTTCGTTTGTAATCATGGAACCTGATCCACGTCAGCAACATATTGTCGATCGACAGGGAATTAGGAATGCACGATTTAGAGATCTTCGACGGTTTAAATTGAATTGCAGAATCGATGACAGTCACCCCCATCGCGTTCCATTGCGTTTTTAAAGACCGTGTCAGAATGCTGTGTTATACAGTTGTTTTGCAGAGTATTTTGACGCGAGTATGTAATGTACAGATGATCATAGCAACATTTTGACATCATCATCGTAAAATTGCAAGATGATCGTAGCACGCTGCAAATGAATTTATGCAATCGGGCGCGCTGCTGATGAAAAGCATATATCGTCGCCATTTTTCAGCGCATGATACGAGCGCTGACGTATGCTGACTTATGCGCGGATCATAAATCCGTCGATGATTGCTATGCCGTATCTCATTCTGAACAATTTTCAAATGCGAATCATTCATGCGCGTGCATGTAATTGACGCGCATGCTGTCAACTGCGAATCAGTCTCTCGCGCATCGACATATATGATAGCCGTACAATAAGCGATTTGATGCGATCACGAAAATTGTAATAGTGCGCGCTGATGATTTCCGCGCGGATAATGATTCCGCTGATGATTCTGCCTCCGCGTCTCATTTGCGAATTTATGTACATCTGCGAATCATATATGCGCGTACATCTCATCGCTGCGCGCATGTATGCCGTATGCACACCTTGTCGTGCAGTATATGTGCGATCAGCTATTGTAGGCGATCCTGCGTATGCGACAATTATCTCGCGCACTGTCTTCGCTATTGCAGCGGTATATGCGATATGTCAATTATTCGTATTATTCGACTGCGTCGCCTTATATGCTTAAGCTCCGCAACCTGTCAACACAAAATTATTGATATCTACGCGCTGCACTTGAGTTCTCGTGTTCGTGCCTTGACGAGCTAAATTAGAATACCATCTCTTAGGGCTAGATAAGCGAGCCCTCAATATATCATATAAAATACAAGTATACGCTGCGTTGTAGAACGGCAACACAAGCGTAAGATAATAGCGGGATGAGTGCAGAACTTCTGTGTGAAGATACTGCTGAAGCACAACGCTTCCTCATCTATACCATACGTCTCCCATCGCATAGATGGTACCGCCATTGGGTTGTGAACCCGAGACGTTGGTTGAACGACCAGTATCGTCAGAACGAATAATACGTTCGCTCCATAATACTGCGCATGCGTGTTCCGCACATGCTTAAAGCAAAGATGGTTCTTGTTTGTTACTTCAAGATGTATCTTGCTTTGCCATCTTCGAGTTCGACGTACGAACTCTCGATGACAGGTGTCATTCAAGTCTTTCCTTGAATAATGACAGATGACGTGACTTATCATCTGACGACATGTACAGTCATAGTCGACCGTACTGACGACTGTCATTATAATATATGACATGACTCGACATGACATGACATGGTATGACATGTCTGACAGGTATGACACGTATGACATGAATGACACATATGTCATCGGTCATGACCCTGAATGGTATGACATGTCTGACAGGTATGACACATATGACATGTATGACACATATGTCATCGGTCATGACCCTGACAATAAATAACAAAATAACAAAAAATAGCACAAATAACACAAATGACAGGTATACCCCTCAGCCCGGGATGGGGAAATAACAAAATAACAAAAAACAACACCACATAACAAGAAATAAGTGTTGCATGTGTTGGATAAATAACAAAAAAAAAACACAATAACAGGTATACCCCTCAGCCCGGGATGGGGAAATAACAAAATAACAAGAAATGACACCACATAACAAGAAATAAGTGTTGCATGTGTTGCATAAATAACAAAATAACAAGAAATAACACAAATAACAGGTATACCCCTCAGCCCGGGATGGGGAAATAACAAAATAACAAGAAATAACACCACATAACAAGAAATAAGTGTTGCGTGTGTTGGATCAATAACAAAACAACAAAAAATAACACAAATAACAGGTATACCCCTCAGCCCGGGATGGGGAAATAACAAAATAACAAAAAATAACACCACATAACAAGAAATAAGTGTTGCATGTGTTGGATAAATAACAAAATAACAAAAAATAACACAAATAACAGGTATACCCCTCAGCCCGGGAAGGGGAAATAACAAAATAACAAGAAACAACACCACATAACAAGAAATAAGTGTTGCATGTGTTGGATAAATAACAAAATAACAAAAAAAAAATAACACAAATAACAGGTATACCCCTCAGCCCGGGATGGGGAAATAACAAAATAAAAAGAAATAACACCACATAACAAGAAATAAGTGTTGCATGTGTTGGATAAATAACAAAATAACAAAAAATAACACAAATAGCAGGTATACCCCTCAGCCCGGGATGGGGAAATAACAAAATAACAAAAAATAACACCACATAACAAGAAATAAGTGTTGCATGTGTTGGATAAATAACAAAAATAACAAAAATAATAACACAAATAACAGGTATACCCCTCAGCCCGGGATGATGAAATAACAAAATAACAAGAAATAACACCACATAACAAGAAATAAGTGTTGCATGTGTTGGATAAATAACAAAATAACAAATAACAAACACAAATAACAGGTATACCCCTCAGCCCGGGATGGGGAAATAACAAAATAACAAAAAATAACACCGCATAACAAGAAATAAATAGGTGTTTTATGTGTCGGATAAATAACAAAATAACAAGAAACAACACAAATAACAGGTATACCCCTCAGCCCGGGATGGGGAAATAACAAAATAACAAGAAATAACACCACATAACAAGAAATAAGTGTTGCATGTGTTGGATAAATAACAAAATAACAAAAAATAACACAAATAACAGGTATACCCCTCAGCCCGGGATGGGGAAATAAAAAAATAACAAAAAATAACACCACATAACAAGAAATAAGTGTTGCATGTGTTGGATAAATAACAAAATAACAAAAAATAACACAAATAACAGGTATACCCCTCAGCCCGGGATGGGGAAATAACAAAATAACAAAAAATAACACCACATAACAAGAAATAAGTGTTGCATGTGTTGGATAAATAACAAAATAACAAAAAATAACACAAATAACAAGTATACCCCTCAGCCCGGGATGGGGAAATAACAAAATAACAAGAAATAACACCACATAACAAGAAATAAGTGTCGCATGTGTTGGATAAATAACAAAATAACAAAAAAAATAACACAAATAACAGGTATACCCCTCAGCCCGGGATGGGGAAATAACAAAATAACAAGAAAAATAACACCACATAACAAGAAATAAGTGTCGCATGTGTTGGATAAATAACAAAATAACAAAAAAATAACACAAATAACAGGTATACCCCTCAGCCCGGGATGAAGAAATGACAAAATAACAAAAAAATAACACCACATAACAAGAAATAAGTGTTGCATGTGTTGGATAAATAACAAAACAACAAGAAATAACACAAATAACAGGTATACCCCTCAGCCCGGGATGGGGAAATAACAAAATAACAAGAAACAACACCACATAACAAGAAATAAGTGTTGCATGTGTTGGATAAATAACAAAATAACAAGAAATAACACAAATAACAGGTATACCCCTCAGCCCGGGATGGGGAAATAACAAAATAACAAGAAACAACACCACATAACAAGAAATAAGTGTTGCATGTGTTGGATAAATAACAAAATAACAAGAAATAACACGAATAACAGGTATACCCCTCAGCCCGGGATGGGGAAATAACAAAATAACAAAAAATAACACCACATAACAAGAAATAAGTGTTGCATGTGTTGGATTAATAACAAAATAACAAAAAAAACATAACACAAATAACAGGTATACCCCTCAGCCCGGGATGGGGAAATAACAAAATAACAAGAAATAACACCACATAACAAGAAATAAGTGTTGCATGTGTTGGATACATAACAAAATAACAAAAAAATAAAAAATAAAATAAAAGAAATAACAGGTATACCCCTCAGCCCGGGATGGGGAAATAACAAAATAACAAAAAAAAACACATAACAAGCAATAAGTGTTGCATGTGTTGGGTAAATAACAAAATAACAAGAAAATAACACAAATTACAGGTATACCCCTCAGCCCGGGATGGGGAAATAACAAAATAACAAGATATAACACCACATAACAAAAATAGTGTTGCATGTGTTGGATCCCATAACAAAAAAACAAAAAACAAAATAACAAATAGCAGTGCTTCTCCCGGTAGGATGGGGAAATAACGAAATAACAAGAAATAACACCACATAACAAGAAATGAGTGTTGCATGTGTTGGATAAATAACAAAATAACAAAAAAATAACACAAATAACAGGTATACCCCTCAGCCCGGGATGGGGAAATAACAAAATAACAAGAAATAACACCACATAACAAGAAATAAGTGTTGCATGTGTTGGATAAATAACAAAATAACAAAAAAATAACACAAATAACAGGTATACCCCTCAGCCCGGGATGGGGAAATAACAAAATAACAAGAAATAACACCATATAACAAGAAATAAGTGTTGCATGTGTTGGATAAATAACAAAAAAACAAAAAATAACACAAATAACAGGTATACCCCTCAGCTCGGGATGGGGAAATAACAAAATAACAAGAAATAACACCACATAACAAGAAATAAGTGTTGCATGTGTTGGAGAGATAACAAAATAACAAGAAATAACACAAATAACAGGTATACCCCTCCGCCCGGGATGGGGATATAACAAAATAACAAGAAACAACACCACATAACAAGAAATAAGTGTTGCATGTGTTGGATAAATAACAAAATAACAAAGAAATAACACAAATGACAGGTATACCCCTCAGCCCGGGATGGGGAAATAACAAAATAACAAAAAAAATAACACCACATAACAAGAAATAAGTGTTGCATGTGTTGGATAAATAACAAAATAACAAAGAAATAACACAAATGACAGGTATACCCCTCAGCCCGGGATGGGGAAATAACGAAATAACAAGAAATAACACCACATAACAAGAAATGAGTGTTGCATGTGTTGGATAAATAACAAAATAACAAAAAAAAATAACACAAATAACAGGTATACCCCTCAGCCCGGGATGGTGAAATAACAAAATAACAAAAAAAATAACACCACATAACAAGAAATAAGTGTCGCATGTGTTGAATAAATAACAAAATAACAAAAAAAATAACACAAATAACAGGTATACCCCTCAGCCCGGGATGGGGAAATAACAAAATAACAAGAAACAACACCACATAACAAGAAATAAGTGTTGCATGTGTTGGATACATAACAAAATAACAAGAAATAACAGGTATACCCCTCAGCCCGGGATGGGGAAATAACAAAATAACAAGAAATAACACCACATAACAAGAAATAAGTGTTGCATGTGTTGGATACATAACAAAATAACAAAAAAATAAAAAATAAAATAAAAGAAATAACAGGTATACCCCTCAGCCCGGGATGGGGAAATAACAAAATAACAAAAAAATAACACCACATAACAAGAAATAAGTGTTGCATGTGTTGGATAAATAACAAAACAACAAGAAATAACACAAATAACAGGTATACCCCTCAGCCCGGGATGGGGAAATAACAAAATAACAAGAAACAACACCACATAACAAGAAATAAGTGTTGCATGTGTTGGATAAATAACAAAATAACAAAAAATAACACAAATAACAGGTATACCCCTCAGCCCGGGATGGGGAAATAACAAAATAACAAGAAACAACACCACATAACAAGAAATAAGTGTTGCATGTGTTGGATAAATAACAAAATAACAAAAAATAACACAAATAACAGGTATACCCCTCAGCCCGGGATGGGGAAATAACAAAATAACAAGAAATAACACCGCATACCAGGTATAGCCCTCAGCCCGGGATGGGGAAATAACAAAATAACAAAAAATAGCACCACATAACAAGAAATAAGTGTTGCATGTGTTGGATAAATAACAACATGACAAAAAATAACACCACATACCAGGTATACCCCTCAGCCTGGATGGGGAAATAACAAAATAACAAAAAAACACACATAACAAGCAATACGTGTTGCATGTGTTGGGTAAATAACAAAATAACAAGAAAATAACACAAATTACAGGTATACCCCTCAGCCCGGGATGGGGAAATAACAAAATAACAAAAATAATAACACCACATAACAAGAAATAAGTGTTGCATGTGTTGGATAAATAACAAAATAACAAAAAATAACACAAATAACAGGTATACCCCTCAGCCCGGGATGGGGAAATAACAAAATAACAAAAAATAACACCACATAACAAGAAATAAGTGTTGCATGTGTTGGATAAATAACAAAATAACAAAAAATAACACAAATAACAAGTATACCCCTCAGCCCGGGATGGGGAAATAACAAAATAACAAGAAATAACACCACATAACAAGAAATAAGTGTCGCATGTGTTGGATAAATAACAAAATAACAAAAAAAATAACACAAATAACAGGTATACCCCTCAGCCCGGGATGGGGAAATAACAAAATAACAAGAAAAATAACACCACATAACAAGAAATAAGTGTCGCATGTGTTGGATAAATAACAAAATAACAAAAAAAATAACACAAATAACAGGTATACCCCTCAGCCCGGGATGGGGAAATAACAAAATAACAAGAAACAACACCACATAACAAGAAATAAGTGTTGCATGTGTTGGATAAATAACAAAATAACCAAAAAAATAACACAAATAACAGGTATACCCCTCAGCCCGGGATGGGGAAATAACAAAATAACAAGAAACAACACCACATAACAAGAAATAAGTGTTGCATGTGTTGGATAAATAACAAAATAACAAAAAAAAATAACAGAAATAACAGGTATACCCCTCAGCCCGGGATGGGAAATAACAAAATAACAAGAAATAACACCACATAACAAGAAATAAGTGTCGCATGTGTTGAATAAATAACAAAATAACAAAAAAAAAATAACACAAATAACAGGTATACCCCTCAGCCCGGGATGGGGAAATAACAAAATAACAAGAAACAACACCACATAACAAGAAATAAGTGTTGCATGTGTTGGATAAATAACAAAATAACAAGAAATAACACGAATAACAGGTATACCCCTCAGCCCGGGATGGGGAAATAACAAAATAACAAAAAATAACACCACATAACAAGAAATAAGTGTTGCATGTGTTGGATAAATAACAAAATAACAAGAAATAACACAAATAACAGGTATACCCCTCAGCCCGGGATGGGGAAATAACAAAATAACAAGAAATAACACCACATAACAAGAAATAAGTGTTGCGTGTGTTGGATCAATAACAAAACAACAAAAAATAACACAAATAACAGGTATACCCCTCAGCCCGGGATGGGGAAATAACAAAATAACAAAAAATAACACCACATAACAAGAAATAAGTGTCGCATGTGTTGAATAAATAACAAAATAACAAAAAAAATAACACAAATAACAGGTATACCCCTCAGCCCGGGATGGGGAAATAACAAAATAACAAGAAACAACACCACATAACAAGAAATAAGTGTTGCATGTGTTGGATAAATAACAAAATAACAAAAAAAAATAACAGAAATAACAGGTATACCCCTCAGCCCGGGATGGGAAATAACAAAATAACAAGAAATAACACCACATAACA
Organism: Cymbomonas tetramitiformis; assembly: GCA_001247695.2. Classification (NCBI taxonomy): domain Eukaryota; kingdom Viridiplantae; phylum Chlorophyta; class Pyramimonadophyceae; order Pyramimonadales; family Pyramimonadaceae; genus Cymbomonas; species Cymbomonas tetramitiformis. Next base: position 22,719 of record LGRX02000334.1, read on the forward strand.
AGAAATAAGTGTCGCATGTGTTGAATAAATAACAAAATAACAAAAAAAAAATAACACAAATAACAGGTATACCCCTCAGCCCGGGATGGGGAAATAACAAAATAACAAGAAACAACACCACACAACAAGAAATAGGTGTTGTATGTGTTGGATAAATAACAAAATAACAAGAAATAACACAAATAACAGGTATACCCCTCAGCCCGGGATGGGGAAATAACGAAATAACAAGAAATAACACCACATAACAAGAAATAAGTGTTGCATGTGTTGGATAAATAACAAAATAACAAGAAATAACACAAATAACAGGTATACCCCTCAGCCCGGGATGGGGAAATAACGAAATAACAAGAAATAACACCACATAACA
>LGRX02000335.1:0-90201 GCA_001247695.2 Cymbomonas tetramitiformis
GACAGCGCGATGAATTACCATGCGATGTTAACATGGATATCGCCATTACATCATATGACCGCAGGATCATGTGCGCGACTTTGCTTTTTGCTTCCCAGCATGTCATGCCATAACGCGTGGGTGGCGTCGCGATAAATGTACGCGACTGCAGTGGCACTGTCATCGTTGGCGTTTGGCGATCGTGAGATGGAACATTCGACTGTATCGCCCGTTGGGATTCGAGCTTTGCTGTTGTTGCTGCTGCTGATGCTGATTAAGGTAAGGTAAGTAAGGTAATTTGGTTTGGGTGAAGATTATAAAGGTCAGAGGTAGTAAGGTAAGGTAATTTGGTTTGGGTGAAGATTATAAAGGTCAGAGGTAGTAAGGTACTAGGCGCTGTCGATCACAAATTCAAAGCCTGCGGCGCAACCTAGGTCCTCCAGGGGGGGAGTGAAGGGGAGTGGGGGGGGCGTGATTGAAGAGCGATTCCGACGATTTTCCTCCCCCCCCTCTCTTTCCCATCGAACATGCAAAATCTGGAAATCCGAAATCGAACATGGATCAGAAATGCGAAATCGAAAATCCGAGATCCGAATTCAGGAAATCCGAAAATCGAACATTCATGAGAAATCGAAAATGCGAAATGCAAAATCTGAAATCGAACATCGATGAGAAATCGGAAATCGGAAATGCAAAATCCGAAAATCTCTAATCTGAAATGTCAGGGATATGACCGATGACATATGTGTCATACATATCATACGTGTCATACCTGTTATACATGTCATACCATGTCATGTCATGTCATGTGATGCCATGTCATATGTTATAATGACATACAGTCGTCGAGTATCGTCAGTACGGTCGACTATGACATGTGCAGTCATAATGTCTGTAGTCCACTCACCATGAGTGACACTTGTCATCGAGATGCCGGGTACGGCAGCGAGATGACGAAGCAAGACAAGTCTTGAAGAACAAACAAGTTCTGAGAGGACGCGTCTTCGCTTCAAGCATGTACTGAACAGCATGTGAGTATCAAATGGCTATTCGATAAGCCGATACTATTGGTTCGCCCAATAATCTCGGGTTCACAACCCAATGATGGTAACGCTTATGAAGCGTGAGGACATTGAGGTATATGAGAGAGCATTGAGCTCAAGCAGTAGATTCTGGATATCAGACTGCACTCATACCCATCAATACTTGTTGCGAGTTGCTACTGTTCAATAGCAGCCGCATAGTTTGAAAGGTTGAATATACAACCTTGACAGTGGTATTCTACTCGTCCACGCGACGAACGAGGACACATAAATGTGTGCAGTGCAGCAATAGAGATATATTGTATATTGTGTATGTAACAGGTTCACGCATACAATCATACAGGCGACAGCGATCGCGCATATACGACCATATATCGCATAATAACAACCGCTGCAGAATCAACAGCGAACGGAGTGCGCGAGGAATTACCGTCGCGAACGCATTCGCTCGCATAAATATCGTCAGAGAATAACAACGACAAGGTGTGCTTACTGCATACAGATCGCACATATATTCTATTATCATTCGCAGGGTTGGTACGATATGCGACATACGGACGCGCGAATGATTAAACCGTCATCAGTATGTATGATCCGTACGCGCGATGGCATTCGTACCATGCGACACATACCGGCGACATAAATGTTCACTCTCCGCAGCGACAGTGATGATTCGCTATTCGCACTAATTGTTCAGTGCAGCGCACATACATAATTCGTTATTGCAAATGGTTTGCAAAAATCGATTGTCGACGCGCATACGATGATTTAGCTTGTCAGAATATGCGCACACCTGCAATGATTTCATCATGCTCAGAGGACGCGCGATGAGGGCGCATAATTCATATATGCAGCACGCTATTCAATATCTTTGACGCGCGCACATAGCATACAGAGAGGATGTTTGTTCAATTACTGGCAAAAGTGCATACAAAGTTTGCAGTCGGACACATAATATAACAGCAGATGAATATTGATACTGTGCAGTCATATGTGTATGTACCATGCAGCATACATCACATATGCAGCATACACCATCCGTACAGTATATACCAAGTGTATGCAGCAATATCATGCATCACAATACCATGCATCACAATACCAAGCTGCAGTATACTATACTTTTGTGCAGTGATTGTGTGCGCGACTGACAGCATACTATAATTCATCATACAGAAATCATGTGTGCACGACATAATACTGTGTTTGATGTATATGCATTCATCCAGTATTTCTTGATACATATACACCCAGCCTGATCACGATAGCGGTTGGTATAGCAGCAATACACCCACATTATTATAACTATAATCCAGACATCATAAGATGCCAGCAGATTGTTAGACAGGAATTAGCTTAGATATCCATGACGAAGGATTTGGGATTGGATACCTATTCTCCTGTTTATGACACAATCATGCTGGAAGGCTCATCGGACCTGTCTGTGAAAATTCACTTGCATATCACCCAGAATATTACAACTGAGGTATATAATATATCATGCCATGTTTCACGCTGTCCAGTGGTATACAGCCTTACATGGTTGATAAAGTTGATGTAACTTGCCTCATAATTATATACTTCAGATGTATGTAATAAATGTGTGTAGCGCACACACACACAAAGAGCACAACTTGTTCATTGACATATGTGGATGTGTGTGACTCAACAGTGAGTGTCACAATGATATATCTGTACATATATCACACACACACAACAACTATACTGGAAGATATATATTGACATTACTGAAGAATCGCTCCATATTTAAGAAAACAGGGATTTCGGGCCAGCTACCTGTACTTATCGAATTGGGTACCGCCAGAAGACCTCCATTTTCTTAGCTGACACTGTATTATCTATTTCTAACACTGCTGAGAGAAAAGCTAGCTACTGTATTCATCGATGCTGGGTACCCCCCCAAACGTCAGCCTGCCTCTTTAACCCTTAGTCGCCAGCCATGGACATGTCCATCAAGACTCTAAACGATTTTCTTACATGCTAATCAAATTCACTTTTTGAAGACAGTTTTGAAAAGTTTTATTTAGAGCCGCGTGCAGCCATGCACTTGGCAACCATGTTGGTGAATGATGTGTCGGGCCATTTCCCGCACGCACTCTATTTTATTGACCATAATGAGTCACATCTAGGGCACATGTGTCATAGTGTTACAAACCCCTAATAATATAAGTAGCCCTAACCGCATGTTGAGCACTTGGTAAGATTATACCTGGAGGTATAGGGTCAATATTAGGGCTTACATTGTTAACGATGTGCACATCCATCAACATTTTTCAGTTGACAATCACGTCATCGGTATCAAGTGTCATGTATTTATAACGTTTGCATGTGATTCGCCTTGAGAAGACCTTTCCGACACTATTTTCAAAAGTTGAGGCAGGACCCTTATGCCAAAGTTATTGCAAATAACCCAACATTTTCAAAACCCCGAAATTCCTCCGGCAACTAAGAGGTTAACGTCGGGTTTTCTTAAAAGTGAGTGATTACTGTACACTTAATCAGTAAAGTGTAAATGATCAATGTACATATGAAAATAAAGTGTATACATTGCTTATGTACAATTAATGCATACATACCAGCCACACACACATGTGCGTGTGGACTGTCAGCGATGGCGATACATATGGGACAGGATAAAACAACCTGTTGAAGGGCTGGATGGAGAATATCTCCAGACCCGAAGGCAGTATACAGTGCTCAAATAAACAGTTGGTCACTGTTGAGCACTGTCCATGCATCCCACACAATCGCTGGAGCAACTTCATTATCTACTTATGCATCATAACAATTGAATCAGAAACCTGATCACTATTCAGTGCATACTTTGTACAGTAAATCAGAAATTCAACATGATATATGACAAAGCAGATAATAGAAATACTATGAGCATTTGCTCCAACTACTTAGTATCTGGGTGGCAACACCACCCAGAGAACTATCATAGATCCAAAGATATAAAGCAGATCTCCAGCAGACTCACTCGTGAGACTTTGCAATGCGATCGACTGCCAAAGACAGGCGACAGAACCAAGGAGCAATCTCGCCTGAAAAGGTCATCTACGGAGTTGATAGTCCTAAGTAAGTTAAAAACTATCTGACAGACATCAGCCAGTGACTATAAGTCATTGCTGATAAAACACACATTATCACCACTTTTTGCATGGTCGTGGGTTTCAATCAGCAAAACCCCATGTGCTGACCATCACATATCTTCACGAAAATGCCATTAAAAATATCATGTGTAAAAGTGAGATATGTTACATGAGTTATGTAAGATGTACACATTGCTATATATATATATATAAGGCCTTCGAAGACAGGGCGAAGACAGCATGACACCTTTAACAGTGGTGTCATATCAGAATCAAAGACAACTCCAAGAAATTCAAAGACACTCTGAAGACGTCATGTGGGACGGTGTGTCACATCATGACACAATGCTAGTACAAGTAGACCGTAGTACCCCACCTACTGTGCGCGGTACTTGAACCTTGTTGTCTACCTAGGTTTTATCTAGGTTTTTCCAAGGTTTTACACATTTTGAGTATATATCGTGTTGGATGCGGATATATCAAGCGTGGATTGGTAACCGAAAAAGCTAGAAACTAGAAAGCAGCAACTGTTTTGTGGTACAATTATGACGTTGAGCACCTTGTTTGGAGGGGACGGTCCGCGTATCTGGACGATTAAGGACATGGAAGATCCCGCGTGCGCTTGCAATGTATGTGGGAAGAAAGAACGTACAAAGAATCAGATCTACTTTTGCGACGGCTGTGATCAAGCAATGCACGCTACTTGTGGTAACCCTGGGTTTACAAAGGGAGTGGCTTTGAAAGCGCAAGAGGATTATTTTTGTTTGGCATGCGAGTTGAGGAGTCATGAAGAGGAGCAGGAAGACTTGGAGGCCAGGTAGCTTTCCGACTTTGTATTTCCCAATTAGTTGCCGACTTTGTTTCTTTTAAAGGGGCTGTAAAACGTTAATAATCGTTACCTGGTTTCAGCGTTCCGGACAAGGACTCAGGCACTGGAGAGGAGGATGAGGAGGGTGAAGAGGTGGATGAGGAGGAAGAGTTTGATGAAAATGAGGAAGAAGGTGTAGAGGAGGGGGAAGGAGAGCTGGAGGATGAAGAACAAGAAGAGGTTGATGCGGATACACCAACCAAAAGGAAAAGGGTTTCTAATTCCGGATCAAAGCGACGCAAGCCGCGCGGGATTGATATGTGTGCACAAGAAAAGACCCTTGTTTGTCTATTTTATTTGATTAGGAACGAGTGTAACCTTTTTAACTCCTATGCTAGTATTTACCCCGAAAACGGGGTAAGATTAATTGACACATTCCTTGAATTTTAGCCCCATAATACCCCTCTAGGGACCCCCAATGGCCTTGGTGGGTATGTCGAATGGACCGCATGAGAGCCACCGCCAAATATATATAGGGTCTTTCAGCAGACACAATAATATGACAAAGTTTGAATGGTATGTCGACCAAAGTGGTAATGAAACCCATGCTAGCATAGGAGTTAACAACTTGTTTGTGAGGCCTTGCAACTAATGAGCTTACAGGAAGTATCGACTATGGTACCCACCCTGGGTCCATGGACCTACCACCAAGCCCTGGGACCCACCCTGGGTCCATGGACCTACCACCAAGCCCTTGTACCCACCCTGGGTCCATGGACCTACCACCTACCACCCCGTTTTTAAATGTTGTAGTTAGGTGGTCTTGTGAGTGCACTGAAGCACCATTGCGTTGCAATTACTGAGCATTGCCGGAAGCATCGACTTTTGGACCCACCCTGGGTCCATGGACCTAACACCAAGCCCTTGTACCCACCCTGGGTCCATGGACCTACCACCTACCCCCCCGTCTTTAAATGCTCTAGTTAGGTGGTCTTTGTGAGTGCACTGAAGCACCATTGCGTTGCAGTTGCCGAGCATTGCCGGAAGGATGGACTTTTGGACCCACCCTGAGTCCATGGACCTACCACCAAGCCCTTGGACCCACCTTGGGTCAAAAGACCTAGTATATGGACTATTGGGACTATTGGGAGCGCAACCCTTTTAATAACTTGTTTATTGCGTTGGGGTATTACATCTGGAATGGGAGTATAACATTCGTTGTAAAGGCGCGCTAGGATTGAGTGCTTGAACACACATTGCTACACGCGGTGCATGGGTTCATAGTAGCATAGTAACTAAACATGTCAGGTCCTTGGAGACATATTCAAAACCGTTTATGTCTGAAGGGAGATCCTCACATTAATTGTTGGCCTATCGGTTCGTGTGCGTATGTGTGCTTTGCCAGCAGGTTTGCCAGCAGGTTGAGGCCTTAGGCTATCAAGCCACCGGAAGGGTTTGGCGGTGTTGTTGACTCCGCCACGCAACAAAACCGCAAAATGATCACGACCGTCCAAGGTTTCCACGTAGACGAGATACCTGCTCCCTGCTGGCGCCTGAGGCACATCATCGCCAAGCACCGTCACGTAGTCCCTGAAGGGGCTACTTGCGGTGCGGGTGACATCACTCAAAACGAGACCCAAGAAGGCCAACTGGCCTTTGATGACTTGGATATCGTAGTCGACGGCGTCCCTGCCATCGAGGAGGTACATTCCCTGCGCATCTGGGGATAAATACTCTTCAATGTCTCTTACCCATCTTTATGTTGGCTGCAGCCAACATAAAACCCAAAGTTCCGAAGCATATTACTCATGGTTAATGGTACATATTGCTCCAAAGTAATGTTGTTTGAAGGGCTGCTAGACCTTTAAAAAAATGTCAATACGTGGTATACCTTCTTACACCCATGGGGGCTTGCATAATTGTGCCCTAGAGTTGGGGTATGATCGCGAAAATACAAAATGCTCATTATGTTGGCTGCAGCCAACATAAGAAAATTGTGCAATGTGAGCGGCATGAGAAGGGCATTGAAAAATCGGACACCTATGTTGTCAAGATCTCGAGCTGCTCTTTCTGGAGTGTCTTGTCAAAACTTTCATCCGAGTTCATCTTGACCCTCAAAATATCGATCGAAGTAACATGGGTATGTAAACACCCAAAATTCCTTGGAAATTTCACAAAATTTCACATTCTCTTGAGTAGTAACCCAAATTCTCGCCGATGATTTCGAGCGTCCCAATGTTGCTAACGCATGTGTGAAAGAGAACATCCCCGCCGTCATTTTGAGCTAAAAAAATGTACAATCCGATACCGACAGCTCCCGGCATTGTCAGCAAGGCTTATGTTGGCTCCAGCCAACATAAGGGGCCCTAATGTTGGCTATAGCCAACAGATGGGTAACAGACATCAAGGGCATGCTTCACAACACCCTCCGTTAGGGCGTCCGCGAAGTCGCGGAGGTCCTTTGCGGACACCGCGTTTGTTTGCACCAGGTTGCGGAGCGCAAACCAAGCGCAATTCGCAACTCTTTGCTTGCCAGCAAAATAAAGCGCTTTTACCTTGGAAGACATCTTTGTCAAGAATGTTATGTTATGTGAAAATAAACAGTCAGACTTCGTTACGTTTCGGTTTCGGAAGTGTTCGTTACGTTGGGGGCACGCAACGTTTTTTTCCAGGAATGAATGAATGCAGAAAATCTCGATCGGATTTCCAAAGACCGTATGACATGTCTTAAAGACAGTCATTTGTCTTCAAAGACATAGATATTAAATATATATATATATATGTCAGGTAATTTATCATTTACTTAGGCATATGGCGGTGCGCTGGAGGTTATCAAATGATACCTTTAGTTTCTAAGTAAATCAGAACAATGCTTGAATAATTAGAGCAGTGTCTGTTTTTTAGTAACCTCTATCAGCTATATCAGTGTTAAGATAAATTCTGATCTGTGAGATTTACTAAGATATGCATTGAAGTGATCAGGTTCTGAATCAACTGTCAAAATGCATAATAGATGATGGTGTTGCTCGAGCGATAGAATAAAAGGGCATGGACAGTGCTCAACAGTGACCAACTGTTTTTTGAGCACTGTATATTGCCTTCGGGTCTGGAGATATTCTCCATCCAGCCCTTCAGCATGTGGTATGATCCTGCTCCCTTATCTATCGCCATCACTGACATCCCACACGCACATGTGTTTGTGGGATGGTATCTATGCATCATACATGGGATATTGATATTATACATTGATCATGTACACTCACTGACTCAGTGTAATGTCAGTATATCTATAGCATGTATTAACATGGCTAACGCGGAGGCGGTTTGAGACAAAAGTGTGAGATTTTTTTTTTGATATTCCGGTGCGAACATGTCAAAATAATACGTGTGTTCAAGGATTTTTTCACCCGAATTGTTTTTGGGGTGCTGTAAGCGTGGGGGTTTTAATCGTTACCGCCTATATAAGTCTCAACCTGTAACAATAGTTGTAACTTGAAACCTCGAACTGAAAACGCGAGTCGCGAGAGAATTGCGAGATCGCGAAATCGTCTATCGGTGAAATCGTCACGACCGTAGATTTACTCTGCACTGGTCTGGAGTACGAGTACGCGTGAAGTGACCCCATAGGCTTTCGCGACCTCTGTCGAGAAAAACTGCCTTGTCACTCATCTGATCCAATGAAAAACTGTTGCATAATTTTAAACCAATAATCTGGCCGCGATGCAGGGAATAAAAAATATAAAGATGCCGTGAAGATCTTGGTCACGAAAATTGCGTCCCATCCTAAAGTTATGACGTGGCAGACCCCACGCATGCCCCACAGCCCCGTAATTCTAGGACTTAAATCACTCCATCTGAACCGTTCAATAAATTTTGTATAATATCTTTGTTTAATCTTGCGTTTCACAGTCACATGTCGGTGGCTTTTCGCGTTGCGTGCTTGCGTCTGACCATGACCTCTGTGTCTGTCTGACCTCTGCTGGTTGCAATGGACTGTCGTTTTGAACAATCTCCTTGCTTAATTGTTATTTGTTAAATATGCAATTTGAAGTAAGCCGGAACGCTTCCCCCCCCCGCAGTGTGCCCCGCCCAGTGAAGTAAAGATCTCTAAGATTATGTATTAATCTAAGTATCCTATTGCTATTAAGTATTATCACATAATCATACTGAGTGGGTTGGTACCCGTTTCGCCTAGGATGATAACGTATATCGCATCTTTGGAGGTTTCAAAATCCTGAAATTCTGCCCGCTTTACCCAAATGAACGCGTCAGCCCACTGCGAAATGTGTGGCTGACTGTTCACTCTGTGCAATTTATTCCGGAAAGATAACGCATACGAAATACTATTTTTGCTAACGCTCCCCTCATCCCATGCGCATACTCGCTTGCAGGCGAGAGCGCGGATGGAATAAATCCTTGCGGAAATGTGGACGCGGTTGCCATCCGCGTTTCCGCTAGAGGTAACGGCGCACTGTGAGCTGCTCAAAATATGTTGCATATGCGTATGTGATATATGTGACATGTTGTGCAGTGCTGTATGCGTCTCTGCTGGGCGTGAGTCGAGATGGCTGGCTCGACCCACGCCCATTACCCCCCCCTACCCTCACAAGAACCGTTCAGCATCCTGATTACTGCACGGATCTTGCTCGCGCAAAAAATATGTTGTTTCTAACACGTATTAGAACTCATATGCAAAGTTATGCTGTGTTTGGTATACGCGAGTATACCGAAAACAACAGCCGCTGGAGAGTAACTTACGGGGCGCTGTCCAGGTTAAGAAGGTTAGCGTCTCTCACTCTCGCAATCTTACTTGACCCAAAAGCTTTGTATAAATGCCATTCCATACCAAATGCAGCGTACGCCACCCGCGATCGCTTTATTACTGTACACAGGATTGAATCAAACATTATAATAATTTTTGTTTACGGTCAAGATGGATCAAATTATAGAGCATTAGACTAATAGTAAAAAACGGCAGTTTATTGCGCCACATCGACAGACATGTCGGACGTCTGATATTTCAGACCTCTACTCGCCAATAGTAGGGATGGAAGATGGATACGGTAGGAATATTTTGCTTCAGATAGCTCATATTTAATATTTGCTGTTTTCTGGACCAATTTCAGCCGTCGCAATTCTTTTGATCGGACTGTAACATGTGTCCATGCTCGAGTTTGGGTCGTCTCAGGGCACTGTTGCGATAGGGGATCATGAGATATTGGATTTGGCCATAGGATGGTTGTGTCGCGTGGATTCGTCGCAACCCCAATTCTGCCCTAAGCCACAACCTAAACTTTAATCGCCTGTATCTCGCGATTTTGAGCTCTGACACTTTTGTCTCAAATCGCCTCCGCGTAAGCCGTACCTTTATGTCATAAATATTAGTGCGAGTACTGTTATATATATAGGTTTATAGTGGTAGTATACAGCCGCAGCCGCTCAGCCACTGACTACGATATCAACACGCCACCACCACAGCCGTTCAGCCACCAACTACGAAATCCACGCACCCGCAGCCGCAATCACACCTCTGCATCAGCAATCACGCTCATATCGCCACGCCACACCCACTTCTTGTCTTGCCAGCTGATGCCTCCCAATCCATGCGCCATCAGCTGGGGGGGGGGATATATTTAAAAAACTTGCCCTCCAATGCCGCACCCACATCTCAAACCCAAAATCCCTCACAACACCCCACACTCAACCACAACAGAGATACACCGCCATTTTAGCACCCAGCAATACCCTCACGCCCCGCCAGCCCCTACATTGCCGCCCCTTGTTCATAATCGCGACAGCTGTCACAACAACAACACGCTTAGAAGGGGTCCCTCGGGCACCCCTGAAAGGCCTGTCAGACCCCCCATATTTAGTCACGCTACCGCAGCCCATGTCAGACCCCACCGCATTTGCCCCCATCGCGCCCGTCTCAGCCGTCAGCAAACGCCCCAACCATGACCCCTTTTTCAGTAAATGTCATTCCCCCCTCAGTCACGGTCCTACCCCAGTTCATTGTCCGCTCGAGCGCCCGGAGCATATCACGTTCACCCTCCAGCTCAGATCTCCCTCCCAGTATAAATCATGCACGACGCCTCGCCAAGCGCTACATCGACGTCGCCGCGACCAGCCCGTGCCGATCCGCGAGCACCGCAGAGCGTCAAGCACGACATCACGCGAAGTGACATCACGACATGACCACACATGACGTCTCGGCGATGCATGACAGGGCAAACGCAAGCGCGCGTGGACACCAAACGCCGCTGTCACTGGGAATCAATGGTCACAGGGCACCCGAAACGACAATGGCATACACGGACTTCCACTATGCTCGCTTGAGTATTTAGCTAGCTCCTGCTTTCGAAAAGTGAGATCCGAACCTTTCAAAACCATTCTGCGGTATAGTGACATTTGCCTCTTGTGGCCTAGTATTAAATGTGATATTTGCATACATATACTTCGAATCCACATGAGAGCTTTGTCACTAGCAGTTTGTAAGAGTCTGGTTCGGATCCTCAGAGTGCCGGCACGCCACTCTGATGTATGTGCGAAGTCGTGCCGTTGTGCTTGTTTTATCTGTGAATTGTCCCCTGTGTTGCTCGTTTGCCTTTCTGATTTGCATGCTTTCACCTGAGCCTGAATCTACAGTCTGCGAGTACAAGTTAGACCCGCGCCCATTTTGCGAATCTACGAGCCGGCGCGGCAGAAGCGCGTTGCCGCCTGGCATGTTTTACGTGGCACAGCAGTAGAAACGCATGTCGCCGTTCCGCAGCGCTGGAGATCCGCAGCTGTCCGAAAACGTTCGCGAATTCAGAACACGCTCGCGAATTCTCACAGAGGGGCATTTTCCCCGTTGAGCGCGTAGCGACAAGATAGCCCGAAGCTGCGTTTATCATAAATTCACACCCGCGACGGCGAACCGTTACAGGCACTCTCAGCAGCATTCACGCGTGTGCACGATGCGACCGGCCTTTTTGCGCCATATTTTGCCCCATTTGCTTTGCGAATTCGAACCCCGCAGGGCTTGCTCGCTGAATATGCTCAAACCGGCGTATGTGACCGGCGTTTGGGAATGCACAACCGTAGCCGCGCTAACTCGAGCCGTGCCACCTGACTTTTGCTGTTTGACGAGGTTGTAGCCGAACCCATGTTTTCCCCACAGTTTGTATGATATTTACCTTTGTGAAATCGACCTGCGCAGGCTGTGGCAACGTTGAATTCCCCAAACGGACCTGTGTGACAGGTTGGGGGAATTCACGGCTGACGGCGCGCCAGCTTGAGTCCAGACACCTGACTGCACCTTTTTGACAACATTGCAGCCGAACGCGTGTTTTCCCCTCAGTTTGTATTATGTTTGTCTTTGTGAATTCGACCCATGCGGGCGTTGGCGGCGGTGAATTCCCCGACGGGCCTGTATGACAGGTTGTGGGAATTCATGGTTGGCGACGCGCCAGCTCGGGTCTGGACACCTGACCCATGCATTTTTGCCATGCGTGTGCTCGAAGCACGCCTTTGCCCGCAGTTTCATTCATAATTTTCGACGTGAACTCGTGCTTGGCTGCTTGAAGGGCACCAACTAGGCCTTGTGGCAGGTTGGGGGCATTCACCGCAGGAGCCGCTCGTGCCGCGACCTGGGCGCACGACACGCGAGCCGCAGTGAATGCCCAATTGTAAAGTGTTGTTTTGTTCTGCTGGAACGGTGTCACCTAACAGGGTGCCGAACCTCTTCGTTTTTAATATATTTAAAAAACTTGCCCTCCAATGCCGCACCCACGTCTCAAACCCAAAATCCCTCACAACACCCCACACTCAACCACGACAGAGATACACCGCCATTTTAGCACCCAGCAATACCCCCACGCCCCGCCAGCCCCTACATTGCCGCCCCTTGTTCATAATCGCGACATCCTTTTAATACATTTATATTTGCAGACGTCGTGCTCGCATGTCGCGATGCGATCTAGCGGTCTCCCTTCTACATCGTCTGCATGTCGAACACGCATGGTGCAATTGTGAAATACATCTGCCCACAACTCGCTTCCTGTATCGCAACTGTCGAGCTTGCATGTCGGTTGGGATGCATCCAACGGAATTTCTGCCATGCGGATGGGAGGCGATGCATGGGTGTATACAATTTCAAATAAAATTTTAATTATGATCATCAAGCAAATATACAAGCAAATGGAAATGCGCAGACATTCCGCACTGGAGGCATCGCGACAGCGACGAGCAAATGCGGCAGTTGCGATATACGTTGGGTTTCAGGTATACGAAAAAAAAAATATTTAATACGCACTGAAGGTGCATATGTGTAATTGTATTATAATCATAAATAATAGCGGACGGGTCAATATATCATATATAGGTAATGACGTGTCTCAGTGACACGTCATTTTGATTCTCAATCCTGCAATACTCGTACACGCGAGGCATGACCGCCTGCGCCTGCGCCTCGTCGTCGCGCGTTGCTGCTCCCATAAGAGCAGCGTGTCCACGAAGGACATAAATGGATCCGGTTGCTCGCTGCGGACTTCGCCTCGTCTTAGGGGCCTTTGTGTCGCTTGAGCCTCGTCAAACGCCAGGCAGGCTTGCCTGGGTTTACAAGCGAAGGGCAGCCCCGACCGCGACCGTGTCATCAGCGGTCGTCGTCCTTTCAATTTTTCCTCCAACTAATTTTTACCTACGATGGGTTTCAGGTATACGAAAATAAAAAATGCTGGAAACAAGTTATGAGCGCGTGCCTTATAACATCAGCTATCGATACATACTTTGGGTTTCAGGTATACGAAAATAAAAAATGCTGGAAACAAGTTATGAGCGCGTGCCTTATAACATCAGCTATCGATACATACTCCATGCATGCATTGGCTAGGGGATCGAAAGTCGTGATATGATATAAATTGTAAACATGTATTGTACAGCTGAAGAGGCACCGAAAGCAATGATGATATAGTCGATATTGACAATAATTCATATGCAATGCATCGTCATCTAGGTATTTTCGATACAACTTGAATTTTACCAATTCCAATACTTTCAACGTTGACACACACAAATGAAGCGTCGTAGAGCGGGTTTTGATACAGTCATCACTAGTAGTCAAATGGGAGATTTGCTGAAAAGAATTTGCGGTCGCGACGCGATAGATTTGATATGGTACCCGCATCACCGTAGATTTGATAAAACTCTTACCATACACCGTAGACTTGAATAATCGTCAAACTCTTGAATAATCTACTTACTTTAGGTATATCAAATGGGAGATTTGCTGAAAAGAATTTGCGGTCGCGACGCGATAGATTTGATATGGTACCCACATCACCGTAGATTTGATAAAACTCTTACCATACACCGTAGACTTGAATAATCGTCAAACTCTTGAATAATCTACTTACTTTAGGTGTATGGCGAAGGTAGTCGCAGAAGCACGCTCGTGAATATTGTGTATAGACGCTCGGTCGAGCCACGCGGTGTCGTAACAATACGCGGGCATAACATCAACGACAAATTGACATCTTCAAATGTTTATTTTCTCGCCCATTGCATGATGCGTCCCGCAAGTCGCGACAACGGCGTAGACTATGATATGTGCTGATGTGTCACATAATTTATCGTTATCGCAGGCAGGCAGCACGTGCACATTGCTGCATGCGCGTGGACAGCCCATGAGCAAACCGCACAACAGTGCCAATAAAGCTTTGGACAACATGATATACAAATTGTGGAACATTGCCTAAACAAACAGTCGCTTGCGTAAGGTACTCGGCGGCGACGTACCGCATATCGACATAGCACTCTTCGCTATATATGTACCATCGGCACACGCCATACAGGTAGGCGCGAACGATCGTCGCTTCAACCATAATCCCTCGGAGTGACCCTAAATATCATACAACTTTTTCGTAACTATATATCTTGATCGCGACTGCTTTCTTGATGGTTGCAACTTGTCCCAACATTTTTAAGAAATAGCGAAATAGTGGGACAGATCGTGTAAGCGATTCCCACCGGATTTGCACGCGATGCAAAACGGCAAGATCGCGACAATACGCGAAATGCGCCGATCGCGGCGATCACTGATAATAACCCGGCGGTAACCCCGTCGGTATATATTTTGAATCTCAGTGGTATATTTCCCGCGCAGCGAAAATTCAGACCCGGTTTTCGAAAATCCCATTTCATTGCATAAGGTACTATCGTGTACAAAAACGACGAGATTTTGTACGAAGATCCGTGATATTTGCTGCAAAAGATGAACAATATATACCGGGTTTAATGTGCAGCTTGCGCGTAGGCAAATGCCACATATGGTAGTATGCGCGTAGGCAAATGATTTTAATGTAGTATGCGCGAAGACAAATTGTTTTAATGGCCATCTGCCTGTAGGCAAATGAAATCATTAGTGAGATATCCGTAGACACATTTATAAGGGTGTATATGGATGCAACTATCATTCTAGCTCATGCCGAATGCATAGCTGGCTACGTATATGCAAAAATGAATGCAGAATGCATGCAATGTTTCACTGAATGCATATACACGTTATGCAGAAAATAATACAAGAATGAATGCAGATACGCATTTTACATGTGTCTTCACAGAAACAACTGATTTAGGGTTTGTCCCGGAACTAATACAGATAATGTCGCAGGTACTAGAAAAAGTCTCACAGGCACTTCTTGGCAGCTTACCAAGTCACAACTACTCATTTCAGTATTCAGACTACACTTTCAAACTACACGAGGGCATTTTGAAGCACGGTGTCCCGTGCGCTTGCACTGTGAACGAGCAAAGGTCCTCTTCTTCCCTGCAAACCTCTCTAGGACACCCGCCGTGTGCTTCAAAGTGCAAGCGCACGGGACACCGTGCTTCAAAATGCCCTCGTGTTGTTTGAAAGTGTAGTCTGAAGACAAAGATGAATAACTGCGACTTGGTATGCTGCCAAGAAGTGCCTGTGGGACTTTTTCTAGAACCTGAGACAGTATCTGTATTAGTCCCGGGACAAACCCTAAATCAATTGTTTCTGTCAAGACATATGTATAATGTGCATCTGCATTATTCTTGCATCACTTTCTGCATAATGCGTATATGCATTTATTGTTGCATGCATTATGCATTCATTGTTGCATATATGTAGCCAACTATGCATTCGGCATGAGCTAGAATGATATCTGCATCCATATACACCCTTATAAACGTGTCTACGGACATCTCACTATTAATTTCATTTGCCTACGGGCAGATGACCATTAAAACCATTTGTCTACGCGCATACTACCATTAAAATCATTTGTCTACGC
Organism: Cymbomonas tetramitiformis; assembly: GCA_001247695.2. Lineage (NCBI taxonomy): Eukaryota > Viridiplantae > Chlorophyta > Pyramimonadophyceae > Pyramimonadales > Pyramimonadaceae > Cymbomonas > Cymbomonas tetramitiformis. The sequence goes on from LGRX02000335.1 coordinate 16,241, forward strand.
GCATACTACATTAAAATCATTTGCCTACGCGCATACTACCATATATGGCATTTGCCTACGCGCACTGCACATTAAACCCATATATATATAGGTGACGAAATATCAACCGAGTTCAAAACACACCAATTTTTGTACAAATTGTGGACGGGTTATATTGCGAAAATTTTAATTCTGCTTGATAACTTAATGTTATTTCAATGGCTGTACACTAGTTTGCTACATAGGTTGCTTACACTATTTTGCTCTATGTACACCAATATATGATATCGTAAACTCCGTGCACATATATGGAAATGCACAGTGTTTATCATGCGCACGTGATCATTCTGTTATGAAATTCTGTAACTGATGCTTTCGTATGAAAAGTTCTTCAAAGCCGGATACATCACAACTTTATCATCAATTAGGCCGCCGGTTTGATATTTTGCCTGAGTACCGTATGATTCGATATGACATCAATCAACGTTTGATTGTTCGCATGTATTTTATATGGGACCCTCTGACTGTGTGCAATTCTCGATGTGATTGGCAGCTTTTATTTATATAATCAGTGGTGCGGAAGGTGCGCCATCCCGTATTATGTAATCAATATGCCACGATCGCCTATTTTCCCACGTCATTTTCATCGTGCTACAAATGTTAACGTTAACGGAATGTCGAGATCACGTCACAATGATGACGAACACGATATGTTTCAATGTAAGACCTAAAAACGTTCCTGAAGACATAATGCGAGGGGGGACAGCTGCTCGATGCGCACGAAGTGTGAAGCATACGATGCACCTTCTAATGTGTTTCGTCAAGGTTCGTCGTCAAGGTTCGATTCCTCAGTCACATTTGCCATGTTTGCCACATATGCTACATCAGCAGGCATGCCGCGGGATTTGTCCACACCCTCCATCCGCATGTTTTGTGGCATCCTTAGCTCCTAAAGTCCCCCACTTTCAGGCGTCATAACCAGGGATCTATCCACCCTTGTATGACACACCTGGCTGGCACGAGGTACCCTGACAAATGTCACATCCCAGTCGATGTAATAAGCAATGGCCTCTGGGCCAACTTCTTGCTTGGTCAACATTTCACAACTTTATAGTTCTATTGATCCAAATCACTCTGTCATGAATCGTAATCGACTGAGCAGGTGTCATTGTATCATATTTCAACTCCAAACGGACGGCCTTCTTTCCCCAACACGGAGCTTTCTACATGAATGCCATCGCTCCAGCCTTCAGTTTGTTTCACAGTGGGTGAAAATCTACCATCCTGGAATTCATCTATGTTCTCGATGTGATGCCTGATGTCTGAACCCGAGAGATCGAGAGAGATAGGCGACGGGGGATCTGACATCTCATCCAAGGCCTCCAAAGCCTGCATGGAGCGTATTGTCAACTTAAGAGGGTCAGGGGGCTCGAGAGTAGAGTGATATATCTGGCGCTGCCAGATAGTGTATGGGTCAGTTACATGAACTGCTGCGCGCTGTTCTGGTGTGCGAGAAATAGCCACATGGACCTCTGGTCCGAGCATGGCTCCATTGCTCAGAACGAGGCGCGCACGCGAATCTGAGGAGAAATCGCGTGGTAAGTATTTGGAGACCGGATGGTGTGAGTCTGCATCCCCGCCCCAAACCTCCGATCAAGTTGTTAGCATTTTGTGCAGGTCCTTGCAATTTTTTGCTGGCAAACGAACTCTTGCTCAGCGGGGTCGAGCTCCCCCCAAGCTCGTGCGTCCAATAGTTGGAACTCTCGTTGGCAGTTCCAGCCAATCCTAAATATCTCTCCGGTCCGACATGACAAGAGTGCTTGGAACAATCCCATATTGCAGGTTGGCCAATAATACAAGTCAAAGCATTGGTTTGGCAGTCTAAAAAAATAAAACCTCTGTGTCATATAAGGCGCGGCACCCATCATCTGGCATGCCAATCAGACACAAGTAAGGGACCGGTCACTGGTCATGCTACTCGGACGAAGGGGAGGGACCAGCCACCGGTCATGACAATCAAGTGAAAGGAAGGACCAGTCATCGGTCATGAAAAACGAAGACAAGGGGGAGTCCACTCATACATTTCTACAGCCTGCCGTGCCGACGACACTTCACGCAAAGAAGCCCACTTGGAATGGCATTCAGTGAAGGGGGCCGAATGACCGCTTTTCAAAAAATCAGGATGTCGCTCCCATGTGAATTTTGGAACTTAAATCTTGGTCATATCGGGCAGTATGACCAAGAGCCCCTATGGTAACCCCCACAACACTGTGCCAATTTCGATTAAAATGAGCTAATGTGCCAGGGAACAATAGCCCTGCCAAGCCATTCGATTGGCATATTGTATTTATGCGTACTTGGGCAGTGAAATGGCAATGGGCTCGGAAGGGGACTCCCGAGCCATCGACTTCGTACTATGGGGAGCGAAAGCCTGGACTTGATTATAGCTGGCAGCATATTATCGTCCACCCTTCTGGTGCGCTACGCCGCTGGGAGCGTAATAGGGGCGGCGGCTGGTTTCTGGAAGACGCCACTCAATTGAAGGCGCCGGTAGCGCCATTCTCATTACCGATCAGCAGCGTTGGGCACTGGAATCCGACGATTGTGATTGACGATGACGAATATCGTGGAATTCCATACACGGGGCGTAATCCTGTACACTCAGCGCCTACGGACAGTGACGATTCGGGTACAGGCGCTGTGTCCTGGAGTAAGGAGAAGTTACCAGATTCTGATGACAATGATGACGTGGGTGTCACTGACGGTAAGGAGAAGCTACCAGGTTCGGATGACAACGATGACGCGGGTGTCACATACAGTAAGCATGACATGGACACTGCCAGTCCGAAATGGGAGCCCGCCTCGCCCGAATATGATGACACCGAGGATGACGTCAGCGAGTTCGATGACTTGGTAGCTGACGATGTTGAAGAACAAGCTGAAGCTCGAAAGTTGAAGAGACTGGGACTGCAATTGATCATGGATGATAAGGGTGAAATTATCTGGGTGCCAAAGGGCACCTCCCCGACCTCACCTGTTCAGCCAGAGGATCAGCCTATCACCGAGCAGAAGTCTGAGGCCATATCTGAGGATGCCCCAGCCTCTGTGGTGGAGACTGTTCATGTACCACCGAAGAAACCATCTGGGTCAGATACTGGATTGACTTCAATGGGTGAGAATAAGGCTGGGGTGTCTGAAGAGACGAAGAGGCAACCCAGGAAATATCCGAGATGTTGGACACATGAGTATATAACTCATTTGAAATGCACCTTAAGCAGTGACAATGATGACGAAGAAGTGCTTGACGTGGCTCCTCGTAGGAAGAAGGCAAAGACCAGCAAGGGACAATGAAATCAACTGTCTTGATTAGGATTGTCCAAATGCAGATTCTCTGATTAGGATTTGTATAGGTGGCAGATGATGACATGCCAGCCGACATGGGACAGATCGATTAGAGATATGAACTGCGCGCCTTGAAAGTATAAGACCTGAATTCTGCCCATTTGGAGGCTGTTCTAACTTGAAGTAACTATTTGGAGGAGCCGTTGCTCAACCTGTTAATTTACTGGTCAATCTTTCCTGCCATAAAGATATTGCAATTGCTTGAACTGTAGCCTTGTTCAACTGTTTATCTAGAACATTGCAATTTTGTACACTGCAAAATTGCCGAAAACGGACCTGTGCCCCAAGATTTGAAGCAGATTAACCTCTGACTGACCCTTGAGCTCCGGCTCGGATACAGTCACGTGCTCAAGAAGTCTTCACTTGGAAGTGATTTGACTTCCTCAACGGTCAGATTTCCACTTTTCAACACTCAATTTCAACATGATGCAAAACGCCAACACTGGACGCTCACCTCCAACGTCGCCTACGTCGACTCCCAGGCGTACAAGGGGACGACAGGCCAGTCAGCGCAGCACGAGAAGTGCTGCAGCCACTGGAACCACTGGCAAGGGGGCGAAGGGCACCTACAAGGCGCCCTCTCCGGGTCAGCCGCCGCAGGCTGCGACAGCAGCAGGTGCGCCAAGCTTCCAGATACCCAAGAAGAAGTCGACCTTGTCAGCTGCTGCTCCTGAGTTTAACAACATGACTCCTCTGGCTCTGGATTCTGGAACAGCTTGTGTGACACCTCCCCTGGAGGAGGCTGTAACGGTACCTAAACAGCGCCCTAATCCGCCCCTGCGTCATGCAAGAGCGGCGTCACCACGGGTGCTGACTGTTGACACCCCTGGTGCAGGGCGAAACATGAGGGCGACTCCCCAGCGGTATGTCAACTTGACCACCCCTTCCCCTGGCATTCTGCGACTGCCCGGAAGCCGCGACCTGAGCCCTCCAGCTCCGCGCCAGCGAAGCCCGCCTCGGACTCGAGACCGGACCCCGCCACCGCCGCGCTGCAGGAGCCCACCGCGGACGCGCGACATGAGTCCTCCAGCTCCAAGACCGCGAAGCCCTTTGACCTCCTACAGGACTCCACACACTTGGTCTGGAGCTACGGTGATGACCTCCCCGCACGGCCAGCTGCCCACGCCATTCAGCGAGAACGCGCTTCAGGCTGAGTCCGCGGGAGCAGCCTCTGCGGGACAACCTCTACCTGCTGGCCGACCACCTCGCGACCCGATCGCCGTGCGCGAAATGACCGAGGTCAAAATTGCAGCATGTGAGCAGGACATGCAGAATGAGGCGAATGAGCAGAAACCAGGACTTCGCCAATTTCCCTCCCGCTCCGATGTGGCCAACTGGCGAAAGCGCCAGCAGCAGGGTGAGAATCTCGCCTGGACTCCGCGCTCTAACCAAGGGGGTGTGAGGGCAGCGGGGAGGTCAGAGGACATGCACCAAAGCATTGCTGGCGAACACATGGCACACTCAATGCATCCAACTCCCTCCTCAACAAGCAACGGGGAGGTGGGGGCAGCGGGGAGGACAGGTGGCTCCGGCTTGACTGGTGGCCCACGCCACATAAGCACAGCATGTTCAGGGCATTCGCTGACATCGCCGCTTACGGAGAAGGTGACCGGTGACTCTCTGACCTCACCGATTACCGATACCGTTACGGAACCTAAGGTGATCGGTGACTCTATGGCAAGGTTATCGGTGACTTTCGAGTCCGAGATAGACAGCGAGGCAACCTCACTGACGCCTTCACTGACTCAGGCGACTACGGAGGCAGCTACGGTTACGGATATGCTCGAGTCCCTGTTGAACTGCGAGTCCAGACCTTTGACTACCTCGCTGACCTCAACAACTACGGATATGCCCGAGTCCCTGTTGAACCGCGAGTCCAGACCTTTGACTACCTCGCTGACCTCAACAACTACGGAGCAGCCAGTCAGTACAGTCAGCTCAGTCAGTTACGCCGACCTCGCACTCAGGCGTGGCATTGGACTCGCAGCCTACCAGCCGCCTCCTCTTCCAGTCATCGAACCCCCTTCTCAAGCAGATGTCCTCAACCGAATTCCAGTCAGAAACTTACCTCTGAACCAAGACTCAGTGAACCAGCTTTCTCGCCGGGAGAGGCGCCATCAGCGATGGGAACAGAACCAGCAGCGCCTGGCAGAACAGCGCAGAGCACTCTTCTCTGACCCCGCCTCAGCCAGAACGCCCTCAGATGCCTCGGTCCCAGCACTGAACCATCAGCATCAATCCCTAATGCAGAATCAGATGATGTTAGAAGTATCAGAGTACATGCAAAATCTACATCAGCAAGTGCTCCAACACTATCCCCATCTGACTTCGGTTCTACCAGCGGTGGGCGCTCCACCTATGACGCCATACCAGCACACCTTAGGATGGGCGAGCGGTTTACCAGGTGCACCGGCGCCAGCAGCTGGATCAGGTCCCTGGCTGGTACCAGCACCGGCTCAACCGGTTCCCGCACCGGCTCAACCGGCTCCAGCACCGGCTCAACCGGCTCCAGCACAGGTTCAACCGGTTCCCGCACCGGCTTATCCGGTGCCGGCACCATTTCAGCTAAATCCACCGGCGCCGGCTGATCCACCGGCTGCCGGCTCATCGCCGTCTGACTCAGCGGATCCTGATCACCCGTCACCCGGAAACTCGCCCCCGCCTTCAGACAATGGTGACCCACGACACAGGCGTCTAGATGTGTTACTCTGGACTTTAGAAGGAGCCTCCTTCTGGTTGCGAAATCACCTGTCCTCTTCTTCTGCAGTGACTGTCAGCCATGGCGCTGAGACCCAATATTCTTACCGACTGCCAACCATGCCCGGAAGCGCCAGTCACTTCATAACCGACACAAATCGGATTTGGATGACTATGCGGCACATCGGAGTGGACATCCAAGACCTGGCGCAGCATGGTTCAGTGCATACGCCTGTGCGTCTGATGGAGATTGAGGACAGTGACGCTTTCACCTTGGAAGTGGAGAAAACGCAAGTGGATGAAGCGCGGCGTTGCGCGGAAAGCCGTACTGGAACTCAGCAGAGACGCCTGCCGTTGTACTCATGGGTGACCATCGCGGAAAATGCCTTAGAGTCCGAGTTGACAGAATTTGACCCCCTTGGACTCCAAATTTGGGCAGCATTTTCATCCTCCGAGGCGTACCTGTTTCGAGGGATGGCTGCCGGCAACCAACCAACTCCCGCCACGGTACCGGCGAGACTGGGAGTCAACCGGTTTCCCTCTGGTGTTCCCAACGCAGAAGAGTACAAATCGCCTGGAAATTCCTTGCCAGCGGCTCCGGGACTTCTGCCGGTGGACCAACGCCTTTCTCAATTTCCAGGGCACCACGATCTTATGGGAGCGGCTTCCCCAGGCGATGTCTACAGAGAATCCAAGACAGTGGCTGATGTGCTCAAGCTGATCAGAGACATTCCTATGTACCCCTCCTCGGCTGAAGTAATCACCACTGACGCCGATATTGCCGCGCTTCCACCTTTCTCTGAAGCGCTGGTCAATTTTCTGTCAATGGGCGTAGTCACCTTCGCCCTGGGTCGCATGAGTGCTTTTCGCCTAGACCTGACCATGATCACCATGCCAGAGATCTTGAAGGAAGTGGCGCAGCGCAAACTACAGCCGCGATCTCTGACTTTTCTCAAGCAAGGTGGTATGTTGAACTCGGACGCCTGGAACCGGCGTTACGCCACCTTGGCACCTTTCCTGGCCGACGTAGCCAGGAGCGTGCTGGATGACATCGCGCTGGTAGGACTAGCTGGAACCGTGATGCGCATGGCGCAGCGACGAGAAGAGACTGCTCGTTTGTTCGCCACTCGTCTGGTATCCTGGCATGAGGTGGTGCAGTTATTGGCCGACGCCATGCCCAACTGCCACGCCATCAGTCAGCAGCAGCTATTATATCAGTTCTGGTCTGGACTGCGACTGAAGCAAGCTGTGATGGATCGCCTTATTGAGGATCGGTTGGACCTGCAAAGTCCAGCGGGATGGGAAAGCAATCACCCCGGATCCACTGCGCTGCAGCATATCATCACTGTGGCCACCAAACTGGAGCGCAGTGAAGCTCTGACTGCAGCGCGAACCTCTCCCGCCTCTGCACCTGCGAACCGAAGTCCTGCCTGGAGGAATGGTCGCTCGTCCTCTCGACTTAACGCCGTGCAAGACGCTGGGGAGGAAGGCGCTACTGACCTCGACCCCGCAGACCTTAGAGTGCAACACGCCGTGCCTCCCAGCCCGGCGGGATTGACTAGGCCGCCACGCCGATGCTACGTCTGCAACTCTGACTCCCATTTATGGGCTAACTGTCCCGACGAGGCCAAGAAACGAGCCTGGATTGCTGACGCCCCAGCTCGTTTGGCACGCCGCCGCGCTGCGAATGAATCTCATATCGCAGCGCTGGAGACAGAATGGGAGGATTTGGAAGATGAAGCAGAGGCGCTGGAGTATTTTCAGAACGAGGAATCGGCCGCAGCGTCCTCCTCGGGTCAGCAATCTGCGGAGGAGGAGGACTAAGCGTCCTCCCGCCGGCGGGACGCCGGCGACAGGGCGGTATGGGTAACCGCCCCTGGGCGAGAAGTACAGCCTTCGCCCACAACCGGGGGAATATTCAGAAGGATCCTTCGCCACCCCCCAACCCTCTGGCTGCTCGAGGGTATGGATTCACCTGGTCTGTCGATCAGAGGCGACAACGCCGTCTCGACAGAACCAGAACCCTACGGGATGCACCCTCGTTAACCCGAACCGCTGTTTATACAGCGAACCTTTCCACTGAGCAGGGCCGGCGAGAACATCACTTAATGTCCCGGCGCCGTCAGCGGTCGCCACGAAGATCGCCTCCTTCGTCGCCTGAGCGCTCCAAGCCTCCCGTTATGTTCAGTGTGGATCGCCCCCTTGGGACTGGTAACCGCTATCCAGCCCCCCGACGCGAGCGTGGCGAAATGCCCCGCGTTGAACCCCCAGACCTTGGGGATGACCCTAAACCTAACCCTAACCCTAACCCTAACCCTAACCCTAACCCTGAGACACCAGTACTGGCAGCACTGGATGAGGATGATGGTCAGGAAGAGGATACCCACTGGACCTTCAACCCACTCAACACACCCTGGCGGGAAGCTCCTCGGCCGCGAGTACCGAGAAAGGCTCCGGTGGAGCGTATGCGAGCGTTGCGGCAGCGGCTGCAAGATGTAACGCTGCCCGCAGTTTCACACCCTCTGGACGACAGTGGGGAGGAAGGGGGTGGAACTTCAAAAACTGGTCCAGCTTCAGAACCCCCACCTTTTAAACTTCGACCTGAGGTGTTCCCTTCGACGTCTCGACCAGCAGCGTGTCCAACCCTGGCAGAGAGGGCGTCAGCCTCAAGCGCAGAGAGCACTACGAGCACAGCGCGCAAGCGCACTGGGAAACCTCGCAGCAGAACCCCGAAGACTGTACGAGAACGACTGCAGCATGAGGCAGAGGTTACGAGGTTGGGAGAGGAATCACCGGGACTTCGAGCAGAGTCACTGGCTGATCGCACGCGAGCTTGGAGAGAGATGACGCACCCGGAGCACATGGCCGCGGCGGCGCTGGTAAAGGAGAATGAGAAATGGAGAGATGCATGGGTGTCAGAAGGGTGGCGCAGATACCGCCGCCGCTGGTACAGATGGCATGGGAAGGTCACCCCTGACCTGACGATAACCGAAGGCGCAGTTCAGCTATCCCTGGAGACCGAGTGCGGTACTATTCCATGTTCTGGTGGAGATGTGGGAATTCCAGACGCCTGGTGCAGCCTATACCGGGTGCACCAATGGAACCAGCGAGAAAGGGAAGCTGCGGAGGAGGCCGCTCACCTGGCCCTACCATCGACAGCTAATGGCGATCAATCCTACCTGGACTCAGCGGAACCATCAGATGCGAATCCAGAAGCAACTCTGGATTTGACCCTATCTCCATCCAGTTCTCAGCCCGCGACTTCTGGGGACATTTCAGACCTCGAGGACTCCCAGCGGTCGCTCAACTTCACGCAGCAGTTGATGGAGCGACAGTTGGCCGCCGCCAGATCAGAGAACAACCAAAGTGTGCTGACAACGGTGACAGAAGGAGTGGAGCCGACTCCCCTGAAAACCATCCAGGAGGAAACCCACCTGGAACTGCTACTGGCCATTCAGAAACAGCAACGCCACCGTCTGCGGCCGATCCTGGAAGGTAATGAAGCAGTGGCAGCACCAGCGAACGTCACCAACGCCCAGGCGGCACCGCGGGAAGAAGAACCCCCCTCTTTCACTCAAAAGTCCGAACAAGAAGATAGCTCTGGGGAGGAAGAGGAGGAGGAGATTTCCATCCAACCTCTTCGCTCTTACCCTCTGGAAAGCCGCACGCAGAGCCGCGCCAGACGACGCGCTCAAGGACAGGAGCGACGCGCTAAGGAGCGGCAGCTACAAGCAAATCGCGACCTGGAAGGTGGATGGTACTTTGGTCCGGATCTTCGTTCTCAGCCTGCACCACCGCGCACAAGATCTATCCGGTCTAAGCAGCGCGTACCTTTGCATCACCCAGTGCGAGCAGCCATCTGTGCACATCTGCGACGCGATGGTCAAGTAATGTGGAACCAGGACAGTCAGCTGACTGCGATTCGGGACAAAGAGGGAACGCTGCTATTGGTGTTCTGGGCCTTGCTGAAGGGACAGCGAGTGCGCGTGCTGGTGGATTCTGGTGCCTCGGATGAATTCATCTCCAGTGAGTGCGTCAAGAGATTGAACCTCACGGTTCGCGCTAATGGGACGCCGCTGAACGTTACCCTCGCGGATGGGTCAGTGCAGACCTCTGCGCAAGTCGCTTACGGCAAGCTGACAGCAGAGACTTCAGAGGGGACTTACTCCGAGGTCATCAAGATGCGAGTACTTCCTCTGGGCATCAAGGTGGACATTGTACTCGGAGGAAGGTGGTTGAGACACCTCTCGCCGGTCACGCTGGACTATGATGGGTGGGGATCAGTCAAGTTTCGCCATCATGGCAAATCCGTGCGGATACGGGGATGTTCGCCGGGGCGTAGCTCCACACGCAAAGGCGAGAGAACCGCGATGGCTCTGGAACCGATGGTAATGTTATCAGCGGCCCAAGCGACCAAGGAGATCAAAGCCTATCGGCGCAAATATGCGGGAATGGACAGTGCCGCGACACCCCACGACATCTTAGTGGCCTATGCGACACCTTTGGTAGGGACTTCGATGTTATCAGCGGTGGCCACCAGCGAGAATTTGGAGGACCCTTCAATCTCCCCAGAATGGAGAAAGAAGTTTCAAAAGCTGATCGAGTCCTTTTCACCTCGAGTAATTCGCGAAGCGCTGCCCAACTTTGACGCCCTGCGAAAAGATGAAGTGGCCCATGTGAGACTGCAAGAGGGATGGAATGGCATCGCGCCCGCTAAGAGACCCTATAAGATGTCCATGGTGGAGCTGACTCAACTGCGGGAACGCCTGGATGAACTCCTGAGCAAGGGCTACATCGGGCCTTCCTCAAGTCCGTTCGCTGCACCAGTGCTGATGGTTCCCAAGCCTGGGAAACCTGAAGTACTCAGAATGGTCTGCGACTTCCGAGCCATCAACAGCCTGACTGTCAAGGACAAATATCCACTTCCCGACATTCAGCAGTTGTTCGACTCCATGCATGGGGCCAAGTACTTCTCCTCCTTCGATGCGGTCGATGGATTCTGGCAGATGGCTATGGCGTCTGAGGATGTGGAAAAGACGGCGTTCACTTCTCCCTATGGCTCGTATGAGTGGTTGGTGATGCCCATGGGGTTGACCAACAGTCCTTCCTGCTATCAGAGACGCATGCAGCGCGCTCTGGGACATCTTCCTTTTGTAAGAATATTCCTGGACGATTGTATCCTCTTCAGCAACACCTTGGAGGAGCATCTTTCCCATCTCCAGCAATTTCTCGAAGTCTGTGAGAACCAGGGTATCTACCTCAAGAAGTCTAAGTGTCAACTATTGCAGACCCAGATACGCTTTCTGGGGCACGTTATCTCACGGGAAGGAAGTCAACCTCAACATGACAAGCTGGCCGCCATCAGGGACTGGCCCGCTCTGGAAAACGCCACGCATGTGCGCCAATTTTTGGGGTTGGCTGGGTACTACCGGCGGTACATGCTGGGCTTCTCCGAAGTAGCACAACCTTTGACCCAGCTCACCAAAGGGGATGTCGCTTGGCTATGGGGACCCATGCAGCGTTGGGCCTTCGAGGAAATTAAGAAGGCGCTATGTTCTTCACCCACTCTGGCGCTACCCGATATGAAAGCGGCGGCCGAAGGACGGCATCCTTTCGTGGTACAAACTGACGCCAGTGGAGTGGCACTAGGGGGAGTACTGATGCAAGACGTAGGAAATGGATTGCAACCTATCGCCTTTGAGAGCAGACAGTTTAATGGAGCCGAGCAGAACTACCATGCTGGCGAAAGAGAACTCTGCGCTCTCCATCACTGCACTACGCAAACTTGGCGACACTACCTCATCTGGACCGAGTTCCAATTGCAGGGTGACCATAAGCCCCTAGTCTGGTTAATGGCACCCGGACAACCTCTCAGCCGACGCCAAGCCCGATGGTACATGGATCTAGTGGAGGTAGGGGTACCCGAGATGGAGTACATCCCTGGGGCGCTACTCTGGGTTCCAGACGCTCTGTCCAGGCGACCCGACTACAAGGAAATTTCCGCGAGAGAAGGACTGGTAGAAGCTGGCTTTGTGCATCCGGTTACTGGGAAACCGCAGCGACCTCCCTCGGCCGCAGACACTGCCAGCAAGTTTCGACCTGCAGCTGGTAAAGAGTCTCGCCAAGGACGCGCGCCCCTGGGAGTGGTAGATCCCAACAAGTTGAAGGAGCGCAAGTCCAACAGCGCCAAGACCAAAGATCCTGAACCAGTCCTCGCGTACAGTGGGACTCTCACCTGGATGGACTCCCCTCAACTCTGGATGGACGCCCTACATACCCTGCAGCTGGCCGAAACCGGGTACGAGGAAGCAACCCTGGCAGTTCAGACGCGCTCTGGCAAACTGACAGCATCCTCGCCTCCTTCTCCCAGGAAGACCCCTGTTGACTACTCAGCAACGCCAAAGTGCAGCGAGGCCTCAACCAGACTCCTGGAGCCCAGCGACCGACAGGACTGGAAGTTCCGTGCGGACATGTTCGACTTCTTGAGTCAAGAATATGGACCTTTCGAGGTGGACGCCTGTTGCGACTTGGGAGGAAAGAATCGTCAGGTCAACCGCTACTGGACGGACTGCTTGAAGGAAAACTGGCGAGGGTTGAACGTCTGGTGCAATCCTCCCTTCTCCTCCAACCATTTGACCATCGAGGCCGTACTGAGGAGATATGTGGAAGAATGGCGTCTGGACCCTGAGAATACTTCAGCTCTCTTTGTCCTTCCTGACTTTCAGTCTCGCATGCCCCAGTGGCGGCAGTTGTTCAGATCTGCGGGAATGAGAGTGGAGTACATTATTCCTACCCATGACGCTCAAGGAGAACCCGTGCAGATGTTCGCTGCCCCGGATGGAGCCCTTCTGGATCTTTCTTGGCCCCTGTTAGTGGTGTACGCCCCGCCAGCTCGACAGCGTGTCAAGCGGGAAAGGAAGACGAGTTCCCCCCCTCCTATCGTGCGTACTGGAGAAGCGGCCAGCGTTCGAGACCTGCATCAGCAGATATCAGGAGGCCAGTTTCTCAAAGCGCTGCAAGCGGAATATGGGCGACCTGGCCCCCTACAGACTTTAAGGAAGGAAATCCAAGAAGCTCCGCATCAACGCATTCGTGACTTCTGCGTAGTGGGAGATGTGTTGTGGAGGGCGAGCGCTGGACGCTATCAGTTGGTACTGGGAGAAGATTCACCACTCCGCGAGGTAGTGCTGCAAGAAGCGCATGCATCTGTTTCAGCTGGACACGCGGGCAGGGACAAAACTCTGGAACGAGTACTGCGACGCTTCTGGTGGAAAGGGGCAGCGGAAGATGTGGGACGCTGGGTTTCATCTTGCGCTATCTGTCAAGCGGTGCGACCGAGAAATTCCTACCCGGATGGATTGCTGAACCCACACACTATTCCTACGCGACTATGGCAAGTGGTCAGTGTGGACTTTGTCACTGGACTGCCAGTCACGGCGCGGAATCACGATGCCTTTGCTACTTTCACTTGTAAGCTCAGCAAAATGGTTCACATCATCCCGTTGAACTTCCAGGACAGCTCCGCTGAGGTTATAGCTCGAATCTACTTCGACCACATCTGGAAACTACATGGCACTCCTATGAAGATTGTCTCTGACCGCGACCCTCGTTTTCAGGATGCTATGTGGAAGGAATTGATGAGACTTATGGGAACCAAAGTGGCCTCCACCACGCCTTATAACCCTCGTTCGGACGGACAAGCTGAACATACCAACCGCGTGGTAGAAGACATGCTAAGGTCCTTCGTAGGCAACAATCCAGAGGACTGGGATTTGTGGTGTGCTAACGTAGAGTTCGCCATAAACGATATGCGGAGCGATGTAACCGGCTTTACCCCGTTTGAGTTGGTCTTGGGGCACTCGCCTATGTCGCAACTGGACTTGTTCCTGCAAGCGGTTGCTAGACAACACTCCAGGCGTAAGGGTGGAGAAGGTACTGCCCACGAGATGGCTAGTAAATCCGCGGCTCAACTGGAGGACGCCCGCACTAAGCTGGAACTGGCACAGCAACGCCAGCGACATCAGTTTGACCAGCGTCACACCGCCAAATCCTTTCAGTTGGGAGACTTGGTCTGGGTAGATGCCAAGCATCTCAAGGAAAATATCATGAACCGCGAATCCTTCAGGAAGCTGGGACCTCGCTGGCACGGGCCCTTACCCATCACCGAGAGGTTCTTCAGTGACCAGCAGCGAGAGCTACCCGAAATTGACAGAGGTGCCCTGGTGGCTTACCGGCTCAAGTTACCCCCTAAATGGCGTATCCACGATGTTTTTGCGCAGCATCGCCTCAAGGAATACCGCACCGCGGATGAAGCTTTTGCGCTGCGTCGGCAAATACCTACTCCTGCCAAGGTTCTCGTGGATGGACAATCCCAGACCCATGTGTCTAAGATTCTGGCTCGAAGAGTGAAACCTATGAAAGGAGGCAAGGAAGTAGAAGAATTTCTGGTTCGCTGGACTGGGTACTCTAATGCTCATGACTCCTGGAAGACCCGTGAGTCGTTGAACTACGGGGGTGAACTCGAACAGCTCACGGAGTTCGAACAACTGAGACTATCACGAGAAGGACAAGCCCGGGAAAAAGCCTTACAGGAGGTCAGAATGCAGCGGAAGCAAAGGCGGGAACGCGCCAGAGCTCTAACTTTCCTGGATACTTCTGATGAAGGGAAACTCACTTCTCTGGACAACTGCCTACCTTGGGAACAATACTGTCGCTCCTCTGACGCCTTTGTGACGCATCTAGCTCTTCTGGACTCTGTGGTCTCGACACGCGAGTTGCGACTACTAGTACTTTTCAGTGGTACAGGAAGTGTGGAGAGAAGTTTCCTGTCATGTTATCCGAAGAGCACTGTGGTCACCGTCGATCATGATCCTCGCTGGCAACCTACCTACGCTGAGAAGGTTCAGGACTGGGACTTCAAGCGTTACGCGCCTGGTTACTTTGACGTCATCTGGGCTAGTCCACCGTGCACAGAATACAGTCAGGCTAAGACCACTGGGGTGCGACAACTGCGACAGGCTGATGCCTGTGTACGCCGTACGCTCCAAATTTTTGACTTTCTCAAACCCAAACATTGGTTTATGGAAAATCCGATGGGCAGGTTTCCCTTTGCGCTGCGATTTCGACCCGTAGTTCGCCGGTTACCTACCCCGTTGTATTGCTCTTACTGTATGTATGGCACTGGCTACCGCAAGCCTACTTGCGTCTGGACGCAGTCGCCTCCTCCAGTGGACCTACGGTACTGTACGATGGATACTCCTTGTCTTCACCAACAGACTCTGGGATCACATCCGGAAACTGCTCAACTGGGACCTCATCCTGGGCAACAAGGAGCGGGAGTCTCCACTGCTGTATACCCTCTGCCCTCTGGATTGCTTCGTCAACTCTTCGAGCACCTGTTCGATCAGAAAAACATATCACGCATCCATACGCATGGCTGATCTGTGTCTGGATCTTAGTTGTTGTACAAATGACTCTGAGTTATCATCTCTTTGTACTAACAAGCTAAGAGGGGAGGAGTTGTGCCAGGGAACAATAGCCCTGCCAAGCCATTCGATTGGCATATTGTATTTATGCGTACTGGGGCAGTGAAATGGCAATGGGCTCAGAAGGGGACTCCCGAGCCATTGACTTCGTACTATGGGGAGCGAAAGCCTGGACTTGATTATAGCTGGCAGCATATTATCGTCCACCCTTCTGGTGCGCTACGCCGCTGGGAGCGTAATAGGGGCGGCGGCTGGTTTCTGGAAGACGCCACTCAATTGAAGGCGCCGGTAGCGCCATTCTCATTACCGATCAGCAGCGTTGGGCACTGGAATCCGACGATTGTGATTGACGATGACGAATATCGTGGAATTCCATACACGGGGCGTAATCCTGTACACTCAGCGCCTACGGACAGTGACGATTCGGGTACAGGCGCTGTGTCCTGGAGTAAGGAGAAGTTACAAGATTCTGATGACAATGATGACGCGGGTGTCACTAACAGTAAGGAGAAGCTACCAGGTTCGGATGACAAAGATGACGCGGGTGTCACATATGACATGGACACTGCCAGTCCGAAATGGGAGCCAGCCTCGCCTGAATATGATGACACTGAGGATGACGTCAGCGAGTTCGATGACTTGGTAGCTGACGATGCTGAAGAACAAGCTGAAGCTCGAAGGTTGAAGAGACTGGGACTGCAATTGATCATGGATGATAAGGGTGAAATTATCTGGGTGCCAAAGGGCACCTCCCCGACCTCACCTGTTCAGCCAGAGGATCAGCCTATCACCGAGCAGAAGTCTGAGGCCATATCTGAGGATGCCCCAGCCTCTGTGGTGGAGACTGTTCATGTACCACCAAAGAAACCATCTGGGTCAGATATTGGATTGACTTCAATGGGTGAGAATAAGGCTGGGGTGTCTGAAGAGACGAAGAGGCAACCCAGGAAATATCCGAGATGTTGGACACATGAGTATATAACTCATTTGAAATGCACCTTAAGCAGTGACAGTGATGACGAAGAAGTGCTTGACGTGGCTCCTCGTAGGAAGAAGGCAAAGACCAGCAAGGGACAATGAAATCAACTGTCTTGATTAGGATTGTCCAAATGCAGATTCTCTGATTAGGATTTGTATAGGTGGCAGATGATGATATGCCAGCCGACATGGGACAGATCGATTAGAGATATGAACTGCGCGCCTTGAAAGTATAAGACCTGAATTCTGCCCATTTGGAGGCTGTTCTAACTTGAAGTAACTATTTGGAGGAGCTGTTGCTCAACCTGTTAATTTACTGGTCAATCTTTCCTGCCATAAAGATATTGCAATTGCTTGAACTGTAGCCTTGTTCAGCTAAAATCAATTCTGATTCTTAAAAATTAAGGTATGAGCGTTTTGGAAAAAATCTGGAACTACCTTTCTCGCACTTTTCAGGCGCCTCACTGCATCAATGCACAGCGCATGCGCCCCCCTAGAGGTCACCCGGTCACTGGACCGATGGGGCTACAAGTGGCACTGGCATGGTGTCACAGGTCTACTTGACTACTTGAGCTGCTTGAGACCTTGAGAATCCCTACCCACTAGACGATTTGGTGATTGACTTCGACGTTTACATCACCTTATGGGAGCACATCGCGCATGCCACACACTGTCACACACTGTCACACCTTCTGCGGAGCGCACTCGACGCGACTGCATCCAAAAGCGACCACTTCAGGCGGCCGCGCCAATTTCACGCCCGAGTGTCCTTGCTTTATGTGCAGCACTGTAATCATTGTGGGTGCCCACACAAGGGGCCCGCACAAGGGGCCTGCACAAGGGGCCCGCACAAGGGGCCTGCTGATGAGCCCAATGGTTTCAGTGCTGCGATATCCCCAAGTATCATGGGTGTTTCTGAGCTAAGAATGAGGGACGAAGAAGTGACAGCTGGAGGTTGAATATCGGTATCTAAACAGCGTCTCTGCCAGTTGGAGAAAATAGTGAGAACTCAAAGGGCAGAGTGCCATGCTGGCAGAGCTCCCCCAAAACTCGACCTGCGCGTACTGGCGATATTCCATAGAATGCGGAGCACTCCTTGGCATCGAAGGAGGTGGCACCCGGGCTCCGTCATCCGGCTTTGGCCATCCACTGCAACTTGCCCAACTTGTTCGTGGAAGGCCCGGAAATGCTCAGTGCATAATTGCCAAACGCCAGACGCTGAGCCATGCACTGGCCGCGCAGGATCTGGGAGATGGACAGCGAGCGGTAGGCTGGTGTGTGCGAACGCCCCGAGCATTGCCGGGTGCTACCTTGCGATAGGCTAGTGTGTGCGAGCGCCCCGAGCATTGCCGGGTGCTACCGTGCATGGGCAACTTCTTCTTGGCAGCCTTGAGCACGGAGAAGGTTCTCACACCGAGGGACCGCATGCCGCGGGTCTTCACCCGGCAGAATGTGGCCGAGGAGCAATTATAAGTATGTGGGTGGCGCGGAGCTTGGGACTGGATATGGGCTGATGATGGAGTGACCCTGACCATAGGGCAGACAGCTCACTCACAAGCCAAAGCCCTCTTAAGCAAGGCCTCTCGTTCAACGCGAGTGGATCCCAGCCCGGAAACTGGCCATCACTGACGGTCCATGCAACCCAGACTTTTTAGAAGGGTCTCCCTCAGCGCTCGTGGGAGTGCGGTCCACGGCACCCCTTTACTCGCGGCGCAGGGTGTCAACGGTGGCGCTGACGTGGCAAGCAGGGTGATATGGATTGATGGCTTAAGCTATCAGCGGCGGAATGGCAGGACAATATCAAGAAGCCGGTCAAGGCCAAGTTTCCCACCGGCGCTTCTCCATTTACATGCGAGGGAATGTTGGATCTGAAACACCGGGCACACGACTTCTCGCCCAACGAGATGACGCAATTCCAAATCAGTCACTTGCAGTTGGATGGGTCGATTTAGTAAACCATTCTCCGCCTTTCTGAGGCGGCTCGAGGCGAGGGCAAAAGTCAGATACAGCACTCGGGCAGAGGTATTGTGATACTTGAGCACATTTGGTCGAGGGTCCCAGAGCTGACGTGGCAGATGCGATGTTCATGGGCCGCTCTTGGACCTGCATGACATCGAGCTGCAGGCGTGATGCATCGGCAGTAAGCCAGCGCGCGGGTAGAAAGGCTCGCGAGAGACAAGGACCCGGATGAGTGGCGGGTCAACCGAGTTTGGTTCACCTCGGCAGTTAAGCAGCGGAAACTATACACTATCGTGAGGTGGGCCTCCGTACCATCAGCTCAGCTCCCCAAGATACTTATGTCAGTGGCAGAACCCCTCCTGCGATGGGGTGGAAGTCCCTGGCCTGTGAGGGCAGGGGGGAGCGACATCGGGGTGAATCCCCTACGGGGGCGACCGAACGATGTGGCCCACAAGCGCCGGGGAGCCACTGCGGCGGCACTCCCCTGGTAGGGGGAATTCTGATTCATGTAGCCAGAGGCTTGCCCGACCGACGAGACATCTTCGCACGTAGTCAGCTCGGGGGCTCTGAGCTCCTGGATGGCATGCGGTCACGTCTTGCACTGACGTGAACTGCGGCTTTCAGAGAGCAGTGGCAGTAGCTCCTCCCTCGCGGCCGAAGCTGTAGGGAGTAATGTCTGCTGATCAGATGGCCCCGCTTAGTGTGGAGGGATGTTGTGTGAGCATCTGCCGGGAAGACAGATCGTCGTTGACTACCAGGATAGTTGCGAGGAAGAGCTAGACCTGGACGCGGATTGCTTTAGGGCACTCTTTTCTTAGGGCCTTGGGCGGGAAGTGTGGCTCAGTCGATGCTCAAAATGAGCGGCAGGCGGGCGGGGTGTGGAAATTGGCAACAGCAGTTTCGCGTTTAGAGCGGATGCAACTCCCCACGACTCGAGTCAGCGGCATTACACCTTGCAGCGCACGGGACTCTGCCGGGCGTGGCCTCTGAAGGGCGGAGTCGACTCACATCTGTGGTTCACGTGCTTCAGTCCAAATATGCGTGGCCTACATGCTACAGCGCGCACCACGAGGAACAAGAGGGCGGCGTTTCGCTGCTATCCCTCTGGCATCAACAATCACCACGAGGACATGGGTGTACGCGGCCTGGAATAGGGCCCCTCCGCAGCGTGACTGGAGAAAGGGAGGATCGCCAGGATTCTGGCTGAGAAGACGGGGCAGGTGGATACTCTGCACGTGGCTGCCAGCAAGGAATGTGTCAGACTGCATAGCAGCAGCAGGCGCGCGAGCTGCAGAGCACCGTCATCGCGTTGGACAGGCGCGAGAGGGGCGCATGCTCCCAGCAGCTGAGCGTTGCATCCGCTAGCGGCGAGGCCCATGTCTGAGGCGAGAGAACGACGAGGCGGAGGCTGACGATCACGCAGACGAATCAGCAGCCGATATTTGCCGTTTCCCTGGGAGATAGAGCGCGGCTTGGACTGGGGTCATGGGTGGGGCAGGAAAGGTGGCAACGAGGATCCGCACGATTCCTTTTGGCAGACAGTGCTGTGGAAGTGGCGAAGCAGAGGCTGCGGCCTGCCCTCGCGCAGGTCGGGTGTCTCCCTTCTCGAAGGGCAGAAGGGCGACATTTCTCAGGCTACAGCACTCGGAAAAGGAGCTGAAACCCGTGTGAGTACAGCGGGCGTGCACACAGGTGTACATGTTTCATGGTGAGCACAGCTGTTCTCAGCAGTAGATGTTTTGACCTCAAGCGCACGGATGCCCCAGGTATGCGCGTGAACAGGCATCTCAGCACTAACTTAGTGTTCGCCGGCACTTGCGTGCTACGATCCCTCTTCAAAAGCCAAATCGAGGGGTAAACGAGGAGTGGCTCGAAACAAAGAGTGGTTGTATAAGCCTTCTATAACAGTGGATCAAGCTTCGCTTCACTAGCCGGTACATGAAGTCCATTTTCACTTCTCCTGGATCGAAATCCGCCACTTCTACTTGAAAAATATTTGGACTAAGGAAACTTCAGCTCCATTTTCTTTCCGTTCCAAACTCGAGACCCACTTCTCTATTCGCTTGCAGTGCACAGAAACGGTAGTTTCAGCGAAGGTGACTTACTGGCACGCAGGCGCCTGGTCGACTTTACAACCAAGGTAACTCGTGTATCATGCTGTAAACTCGTGCAGGAGGCTTTGGCAATTCAGAATGGGAGGAAAGAACCTGGGCTGCGCGAGATGTACGCACCTATAAGCGCCATAGTCTTGTACGCAGCTGCAATCAGTTCACTGCAAAAGACACTGGAGAGGTCCTCTTGCACCTGTGGTACACAACGCCCCATGTAGCAGGTTCCTTCAGCCATGGAATACTTGATACTCGTCGTGGGGCCAGAGAGCAGATGCAAATACCCGGTAATAGATTAAATTAGCTCACGTTTATGCGGCAACAGTCCGTGCGACCCAACAGTAGAAAACCACGACGCTTGTGGTGCGTTGATCCACAGCACACACTTTAGCCACGAGGTGCCTGGCGAGTTGATCCACGGCTGGAATTGCAGATACCAGGCGCCTAGCGCATCGACTCTGCAAAATGACTGCTTGCTATAATTTCTGTTATCCATCCGAAAGCAGAATGCAGGCACTCCTCTTCCCACCCACAAGGGTGGGGAAAGTGCTTCCTTTTCCCAACTGATTAAAAGGAGTGGCACTTATTACTGCGACCTCTATGTCAGTTTCGGGGCTCCTGTTCTACGTGACAGATCTGGGAACCCCAGACATATATAGCTGTCTTTCTATCCGTTCACCACTGCTACTGATCATGAGATCAAGTGCCACCAGCGCCTAGAGATCGGGTTGATTCCACTTGGACTAATCTGAGCCACACAACCTCACTTGACCGTTCTAAAACCGTGGGAGTGTAACCGAGCTTCAGTTTTCCCACTGAAAGCCCTCCGTTGTATAGCACTGTTTTTGCTTTTGTTGATTTGCGCGACTCGCGTTGCAGAGAACTGCAGTGTGGCCCGTTCAGCACTCCTCGTTTGCATGTCGAGCTCGTGTTTTTGTGTCCTGGGCACCGATGACGGCGCTTGACGCTGTGACAGGGTTGTTCCTGGCTCTCAACAATTGTGTGCTAATTCACCGTCATACTTTCCGTCACTGTCATGTTTCCCGACATTATATTGGGGTGCTGACGGAGGGAAGGGATGTTTTGACACGGTACAGCCGCAGCAGTCGCCGCAGGTTCAGGCGCAGCAGTCGCCGCAGGTTCAGGCGGTTGCAGCTTCAGATGCTCTCTTTCGGTACGTGGGGCCGCTCAAGCATGTCCTCTGCGGCCACCTGTCGCCACGCGTGGGCCTGTCACTGCCAGCCCTTCGGGAGGGACACCTCGCTGCGGCAGATCCCAGCTGAGGATGATGTGCCGGCGGTGTGGATTGTCTACATGGTCACGGAGCGAGAGGTCAAGCCCTCCACGGCCAAGGCCTACACTTCGGGTTTGAGGGCAATACGTGTGCAGCTGGGCTGCGTGTGCGTGCCAGTGAGGCAGAGTTGGGCGGTGCATGCGGCCCAGCAGGGCTGCGAGCGGCGGTGGGACACTCCGTCTAAGCAGTTGATGCCGACGGAGTTCGCCGAGCTGCTGCGGATGGCGGAGCAGGTGAACCCGGACAGCTTCAACTACACCGTGGTGTTTACAGCCACGGACCTGGCCTTCTTTGCCTTCTTCGGAAAGGACAATGTGTCGGTAGAGAAGGCGGAGGCATGGAGCCCTCGAGGGCACCTTATCATGTCCGATGTGATCTTTCCGGATGACAGCTCGGCAGACATCAGGGTCAGACACTCTAAGAGCATCAAGGCCACACGGTGAAGCTGTGGCATGTGCCTGGCTGCCCCATCTGCCCGGTGACCCTCCTGAGGCACGTCCTGGACGGGTCCGGGCTCGGGGAGGACACGCCCCGGCTCTTCTGCACGGAGGACGCCAAGGGCCGCCTGAAGCCCCTCACCCACGCGGTGTTCATGGCCACCTTCCGCAAGCTGGCAGTGAGATCAGGACTGCACCCCACCGCCTACACAGGGTGCCTTTCGGCGCGAGGGGGCGACAGCAACCTTCAGGCTGCGGGTGGCAGACCACCTCATCCAGGCCCACGGGGAATGGGCCTTGAACTGCTAAAACATCTACTGTGACATGGACAAAGAGCAGCAACTGCTCCTCCCCTCGGCGATGGCCCACGGCGCAGCCGAGACTACCACAGCTTTCCAAGCAGGTCCTTGATGGGACACACGTGCGTGCTTCACCCATGTGCCCCTCCCTCGCTCTGTGTGCTTGCCGACGGGTTGGGTGTGCGGTCTCACTTGTCTGCGGTGTCTCTGAGAACTGTTAGCCCTGTCCGCCCTCTTGTAGCACCGGTTGTGTAACAGCAGGGTGCAGTCTAGGAGTGCACCCCCAACCCCCCCCCCTTGGGTGTGGTTGCCAGCTGGGCCCGGTTACAAAGGTCTCTCTAGCCAAGCCCAGTTAACAGGCTTGAGTCACCGGCCGGCTGTTTCCACTTGTTGCTAGTCTCAAGCGTTTAGGCCCCCGCTAGGGGCCTGCCTCGAATCGGGTGAGTGGAAGCTTTGTTGCCTTGCTGGAAGTTGAAGACCGGGTGGAGAGCACCTGCCTTGCAATTGCTTAGAAGCTTCCCTGCCACCACTGCAGAGAGAGCCGCACATTACCACATTCGGTAACTAGAGAGAAAGAGTACTGGAACAAAGACAAGAGATGGACCTGCCTTGCATGCCGGCA
Source organism: Cymbomonas tetramitiformis (assembly GCA_001247695.2). Classification (NCBI taxonomy): domain Eukaryota; kingdom Viridiplantae; phylum Chlorophyta; class Pyramimonadophyceae; order Pyramimonadales; family Pyramimonadaceae; genus Cymbomonas; species Cymbomonas tetramitiformis. Next base: position 39,501 of record LGRX02000335.1, read on the forward strand.
GCTAGCTAGAGTGAGACTCTGGAGGGCGGACCCCCAGCTAGCAGCCGGTAATAATCTAAATGCATCGAATTGCTAGTCCACTCGCTCTTTGTTCCTGCTGTGAACGCTTGCTCTCACACGAATATTGCAACCTCCAACAACCTGGCGTGTCCATCCACGGCACGTATCGCAACCTCCAGGCGCCTGTTACGTTGATCCACGGCACGTATGAAACTTCAACACACAAGTGCATTCGTGCCGGGCACGCATCGCAACACGTCAGCTGCAATCGTAATATTCCTAGTTAGCTGCAGCACAGCAAGCACCCAAATGTGAGGCCTCGTTGGATCAACAGGGTCCGGCGCAGTCTGACCTGCATTTCAACAGGCTTCATGTCATCCAAGCGCGTGCTCCTGTTCCATACAGCCCTTGCTATCTCCTGCCTCAAGCGCACGGCAGAAAGAAAAGGAAGCGGGGAGTGAGAATTGAGCGCTTCCCATACTTAACAGCATGAGTCGCCCCAACCGAAGCCAGCCCAGCACCACTCCAGTCGATGTGAGAAGCATTCAGGAACTTTTCAGTTGCACTCAATGACAGATGGAATCTACTCTACCTGCGGGATATTTTCTGCCCGTTCGCAGGGCGCGCACGGGGAGCTTACAATCGGAAGCATCATTCAAGCAAGGGGGAGACCCAAGGGAGAGACTGGCGGGAGTGAAGGGGGTGAGTGCGGGTTTGTTGGGAGAGAGCAACGGAAAGTTACTGTACTCTAGACACCTGGACCGAGATTCCGGGTCACCAACCTGGACCGAGATTCCGGGTCACCAACCTGTCACGCAGATTCCGGGTCACCAACCTGTCACGCAGATGACCGAGATTCCGGGTCACCAACCTGTCACGCAGATGACCGAGATTCCGGGTCACCAACCTGTCACGCAGATGACCGAGATTCCGGGTCACCAACCTGTCACGCAGATGACCGAGATTCCGGTCACCAACCTGTCACGCAGATGACCGAGACTTCCAGGTCACCAACCTGTCACGCAGATGACCGAGATTCCGGGTCACCAACCTGTCACGCAGATGACCGAGACTTCCGGGTCACCAACCTGTCACGCAGATGAGGGCTCTCACCAACATCCATTACCCATGCGCTCCTGGGCATCCTCAGGTGCTGGAGCCCGCCCGCTCCAGGCGCCCTCGCCAGAGAACTAGCCGCCCGGTGTGACGTGGACCCAGCTGAACGAAGTCCGGATACACCTGTACCTGATACCTTAGGTGCAGACCCGACTCAGGGGAAGGGCTCAGGAATCGCGGTTGCTTAGGCTGCGGGTGTGGAGAGGGCATGCTCCGGTACTAGTCCGGGTGTCCGTCGACTGACAGCACACGCGGCCCTTGGATATGTACATAGGGGAAGAGATGAGACTCTCGTCCACCTAAATTAGCACAGCGCTCAAAGAACAACGAACAAGGATCAAAGATCAAATAACAAGGAGAAAGGGAAGAGAGTTGTCACGATAAAGCAGGGTGGAGAAGGGAGAAGCACTGCACTTAATCAAGCAGGGAGATAAGGAGTGAGACTACGACAGTGACCCCTAAGCCCAAAGCCGGTTGGGGAAGTCGATTCTGACTCTCGACACTGCACCGTGCGTCCCCGTGAATTGTGTGTTGGGATCTGAGGCTCCAGCAGGGGTGCTCGGACCCAGGCAAGCGAAAGCCGGAAAGAATTAGGGGGAAAACCGCGGTACGGAGCACGTGATCACCAAGGTTTCTCCACTTGCACTGGGCTCTCCAGATGCAAGGCCAGGTCCTAAAGCGAAGGAGTATGACGGACCAAGCAGGAAGCGTGACGGACTAAGCAGGGAGAGTGAAGGCAGAAGGAGCATGCCAAGTCATATTTATAAACATATATAAGAGGCAGTACCCGTCAGAAAGGTACCTCAGGGACAGCCACATTTCATCATCCAAAACCCCCCAGTGCCGCCCGTTAACAACGAGATGCCAGTACCCCATAAAGTGGTTGTTGATCACCAGTCACCCGGCAGGCGAAAAAGCCCCAAGGCACTGGAAATAAATAGAGCCAGCCGCAGACGAATCCCGGCGCTCTCAAAGATGCAGTAACCCCAGAACCACACACTGAATGGCATGAGATCAGCCGACAAAAGCCATCCCACCATCATCCCAGTGGATGTGAGAAGCAAATCAAGAGCAGGGCGGGGCCGTGACAAGATACCACAAACTCATACATATTCCCAATCACACGCGCACACACACGCACCGGCTCAGGAGGCAGGGGGTGGTCCTGCGTGTGGACTTGGTGGTGGAGATATGGCTCGCGCAGCTCGGGGGGCAGGGATGGACCAGCTTCAGGCACAAGGCAGCAGTGCGCCGTCGGTGCGGATGCAGAGGGGCTCGGGTGGCTCAGTCAGGCTTAGGGGGTCCCATTCTTCACGTGTGAGTTCCGGAGAATCCGGATAAGTGTCCCGAAGTGTGTGCTGAATCCTTTGATCCCCGGCGTGGGTACAAAGTGCAGCCGGTCTTCTGCGGCTACGGTGTGCCAAAGGAGTCGGTCCAAAGATAAGCACATACACCGGCGTGGGTACATAGTGCAGCCGGTCTTCTGCGGCTACGATGTGCCAAAGGAGTCGGTCCAAGGAGAGGCACACACACACACACACACTGAACGGCATTAAATCAGCCAACAAAAGCCAGCCCACCATCATCCCAGTGGATGTGAGAAGCAAATCAGGAGCAGGGCGGGGCCGTGGCAAGATACCACCAACTCATACATATTCCCAACCCAGATGCAAAGCAGCATGGAAAGATGATATGATGTGACCGATCATCGCCCGACAGAAGTTGGTCCCAGGGTTACAGGAGAGGCACACACACACACTGAACGGCATGAGATCGGCCAACAAAAGCCAGCCCACCATCATCCCAGTGGATGTGAGAAGCAAATCAGGAGCAGGGCGGGGCCGTGACAAGATACCACAAACTCATACATGTTCCCAACCCTGATGCAAAGCAGCATGGAAAGAAGAAACGATGTGACCGATCATCGCCCAACAATTGTTGGTCTCTGGGTAACGGAGTAAGCGGACCCTGCTGGCATGCCCCCCAGTGGCTCCCGGTCGATGGATGGGACCTGTTGGTCCATGGTTATGTCATGAATGCAGTCACACCACACAGCATGCACACACACACACACACACACTGACTGTGTGACTAAAGGGACCCTCTGGGGCCACTTTACTTGGCTGCCCCGTTGCAGGTGGAGCTGGAGCGGGTTCAGGAGGGACACCCTAGCGTGGTCATCTTTGCCTACTTGGATGCCGCTTTCTTCCTGGGCCCTCCGGTTGAAGCGGCGCTCGCGTATGAGACTTATATGGAGGAGGCAGTGGCGATTGGCCTGGATATTCAGCCGGTGAAGTCAGCGGCTTTCTCGCCTGAGGGGGACGCCAGTTGCTTCGAGGCCGGGATGCCGGGTGCACGGGGGGAGCTGGACTTCATCGATGTCTTGGGGGTGCCGGTGGGGAAGGCAGAGGCGGTCAGTGTGGAGATGTTGAAGAAGGTGGAGGAGCTATGTGGCATCCTGCCCCTCTTGAACAAGCTTGGGCATGCGCAGGCCCAGGGGCTCCTGCTTCGATTCTGTGCCCACCCGAGGCTGGGGTTCTGGCTGCGAGGTGTGCCGCCGGAGATGATGCGGGAGGCGGCTGAGGAGCATGACAGGAGGATGCAGGGGGCGTTGCGGGACTTGCTGCCTGGCGGTGGATTGGCGTGGCACTCCTGTGAGTTTGCCACCCTCCCGCATGGGATGGGCCTGACTAAGGCGGCGAGGGTGAGCAGTGCGGCCTGGCTTGGCGGGTTTGCGCAAGTCTGGGAGGATATGCGGGAGCTCTTTTCAACAGTGACGGCGGGAACCGAGGACCTCGGGGCTGAGAGCGACTTGCCGTATGTCAATTCTTTGCAAGCGACCATGCAGAAGGTGTCGGAGGCGATGGAGGTGATTGGGGAGGCGAGGGGAGCAAATGAGCATTTGCCACCACAAGTGCCAAAGGCGGACGACGTCAAGAAGTTGAGTGATTACAGCAGGTCTCAAAAACGCGCCCAACGGGTCTATGCTGCTGTCCTCCACTCTGCGGATTGGCTTTGGCTGGCTGGGCACGTGGGGGCGTCTCGGCTCCCCTGGCTTTTCTCGGTGACCTTCAACAGTATTGAGCCTGCTTTCTTGAGGGGTGTTCCATGCTGCCCAGCCCTGGAGCTCAGTTCCGCGGAATACCGGGTGGCCCTGCGGCACATTCTTCATGCGGAGCAGCCCCTCCTTGGCCAAGTGGAGGAGTGCCCCGATTGTGGAGGAGAGCGGGATCCCACCGGGACACACTTACTGGCATGCCGGGGGGGAGTGGGGGCTGGGGGAGGAAATTGGTACTCTTTCATCCACCACAAACTGCAGAGGGTGCTGTTCGAGGTGGCCAAGTCTGCCTATCCCTTGGCGTCTGCATTGCACGATGACTTCGCGGGCTACCTGACCTACTCACGGAATCATTGCCCGGATGTGACAGTGCTGGATGCGGAGGGACCGGGCCAGCATGTGCTGTTTGATGTGGCCACGGCGCGGCCGATGTCAGACGCGCACCTGGGAGCGGCCATGATGGCCCCCGGGGCGGCGGCGAAGAAGGTAGAGGAGAGCAAGGTGGCGACGTACGGGGATGTCCGCCCACATCACTTCATCCCCTTTGGGGTGGAGGTGTATGGTGGGCTGGGGCCTGCGGCGTATGGATTCCTTCGGAAGACGCAGCGGCGCTTCAGGGAGCGGCGGTACATGGAGGCGAACGCGGAAGGGGGAGAGCAGGTGGATGGCAATGGGGACGAGGACGAGGACGAGGACGAGGAAGCGGCACGTGGCGGGGCGGTGGGCTGGAAGGAGAAGTGGGTCCGGCTGCTTTCTTTCGCGCTTGCACGGGGGGTTGCAGGGCTGATCATCAGGCGGGCTGTAGGGCGATGTCCGGCCGGAAGTGGGTGGCGTTGGGCTGGCGGAGGGCGTGTGGGAGGAGGCATGGGCCCGGACCTGGATCGGGGGGAGGCGGACCGACGGGAAGGGGCGGAGAGGTTGGCACTGATGGACAGAGCGTGGGAGGACGCGTTCGAGGAGACAGACTATGCCACGCAGGATGGGTCTGGCGGTGGGATGCAGGAATCTGAGGGAACGCAGCGTGAGCGGTCTGGGCAGGCTCCCGGTGAGGCAGGCGAGGCAGGCGCGATGGCATCGAGGCTTTTGGAGAGCATGGAGGACGTGCGGCGGGAGGTGGAGCATCTGGGCACTGTGGAGGGTCAAGGAGGGGGCACCGCCGAGGCGCGATCTGGAGGGGCACGGGCAGGCATAGGCGGGCTCAGCCAGGCGGCGTCAAGTGTCGAGGATATCTTGAATGAGTGGGATGACCTTTTGTCGCCGGGCCCGGGGAGTGGGGTCTGGACTCAGGAGCAGAGTGGGGCCTCGCCGGAGCAAGCAATGGCCTTGGCTGAGGGAGGGGTGGCCACCTTGATGGGGGCGAGCAGGCGGGTGGCCGGCCTTCTTGGGGGGGTTGATGGCATGGGGGGAACTGATGAGGATGACGGGGGAGATGTGGGGAGGTCCGCGGGTGGAGTTGACACACGCCGGGCCCCTCAGAGCCCGGGGGCCCATCCTGGCAGCGATGACCACTTACAACAGGTTGCACGGCAGCATACGGCATCTCATCAGCTTCCGTGCCCACCGGGCGAGGTTGCTGGCCGTGCCGGAACTAAAAGTGAGCAGCTGTCGGGAAGGCGACGACCGGGTGGTGAACTATCGGCCACCGGGAGGGCTTGGGACACACAGGCAACTGTGGGGATGGGACCCCAAGTAGGAACCGTGCGGTGTGACAGTTACTGGGCACGTGTGGAGCGCATTACTCAAGTTCGTGGCCACCTCGCAAGGCTATCAGCGCAAGGGCTCCAGTCACGGGGAGTTGTTGCTGGGGGTAGAGGGCTACAGGCGCAAGTCGGTGGCGGATGCGCAAGTTTGGATGAGGGCAGCCCAGTTTATCATTCTCAGCCCCTTGGGACAGCGCTTGGGCATTCTGGCCGTGGCGTGGGTGGGCAAGCTCTCTTGAGATCAGGCTGTAGGGGGCAGCGGGGTGATGTGGGATGTGGGCTTGGTGGTGGAGGGTTGGCTCGATTGGCGGAGGTGAGCCGGCTCCAGAGACACAGCAGCAGTGCGCCGGCAGGACAGCCGCAGAAGGGCTCAGGTGGCCCAGTGAGGCTCAGGAAGCAGAGGGGTGGTCTTGCGCGTGGGCTTGGTGGTGGAGATATGGCTCGCGCAGCTCGGGGGGCAGGGATGAACCGGCTTCAGGCACAAGGTGGCAGTGCGCTCGCGGTGCAGATGCAGAGAGGCTCGCGTGGCTCAGCGAGGCTTAGGGGGTCCCATTCTTCACTAGTGAGCTCCAGCGAATCCGGATGAGAGTCCCGAAGTGTGTGCTGAATCCTTTGATCCCCGGCGTGGGTACATAGTGCAGTCTCCTGTGGCTTCGGGGTGCCAAAGGATTTGCAAGGATACGCACACACACACTGACTTCAGGCACAAGGTGGCAGTGCGCTGGCGGTGCAGATGCAGAGGGGCTCGGGTGGCTCAGCGAGGCTTAGGGGGTCCCATTCTTCACTAGTGAGCTCCGGAGAATCCGTATGAGTGTCCCGAAGTGTGTGCTGAATCCTTTGATCCCCGGCGTGGGTACATAGTGCAGTCTCCTGTGGCTTCGGGGTGCCAAAGGATTCGCAAGGATACACACACACACACACACACTGAATGGCATGAGATCAGCCGACAAAAGCCAGCCCACCATCATCCCAGCGCATGTGAGAAGCAAATCAGGAGCAGGGCGGGGCCGTGACAAGATACCACCAACTCATACATATTCCCAACCCAGATGCAAAGCAGCATGGAAAGATCATACGATGTGACTGATCATCGCCCAACAGTAGTTGGTCCCAGGGTTATGGAGTAAGAGGACCCTGCTGGCATGCCCCTCAGTGGCTCACGGTCGATGGATGGGACCCGTTGGTCCATGGTTATGCCATGAATGCAGTCACACCACACAGCATGGACACCCCATGTTAAAAGATGAAAACATGTGGGCACCTAAGTGCTCCCCACAAAAATCAAGGGAAAACACAGGACGTGGACTTCACCACCCTCTGCCTCTCCTTGCAGCAAAGGCAGACGAATCCATCGAGCTCTCCAAGAGGCAGTGCCCGCCAGAATCGCACCACATGGACAACCGCCTCCCAACACCCACTTCCATCCGCACAGCGATGCGCCAGTACCTCACATCAGGGTCAAAGAACACAAGTCCCCCGGGTGTAATAACCATGAGCACTGAACACGGAGAGGGAGCAAGCGTCAGACGAATCCAAGACATTAAGAGATAGTGAGCCGCAGACGAATCCCTGACGCCCTCAAAGAGGCAGTACCCATAAGAAGGGTACCACAGGGACAGCCACATCCCATCATCCAAGGCACTCCAGTGGCCGTCCCCATTAACAACGAGATGCCAGTACCCCATAACGTGGCTGTCGATCACCAGTCCCCCGGCAGGTGAAAAAGGCCCAAGGCACTGGACATAAATAGAGCCAGCTGCAGACAAATCTCCGACACCCTCAAAGAGGCAGTACCCATCAGAAGGGTACCACAGGGACAACCATATCCCATCATCCACACGCATGAGGAGCGGCGGTACATGGAGGAGAACGCGGAAGGGGAGAGCAGATGGACGGCAACGGAGACGAGGACGGGGACGAAGAGGCGGCACACAACGGGGTTGTGGGCTGGAAGGAAAAGTGGGTCCGGCTGCTTTCTTTCGCGCTTGCACGAGGGGCTGCAGGACTGATCATCAGGTGGGCTGTGGGGCGGTGCCCGGCCGGAAGTGGGTGGCGCTGGGCTGGCGGAGGGCGTGTGAGAGGAGGCATGGGCCCGGACCTGGATCGGGGGGAGGCGGATCGGCGGGAAGGGGTGGAGAGGTTGGCGTTGATGGACAGAGCATGGGAGGACGCGTTCGAGGAGACAGAATATGCCACGTAGGATGGATCTGGTGGTGGGACGCAGGAATCTGAAGGAACGCAGCGTGAGCAGTCTGGGCACGCTCCCGGTGGGGCAGGCGAGGCAGGCGCGATGGCATCGAGGCTTTTGGAGAGCATGGAGGACGTGCGGCGGGAGGCGGAGCATCTGGGCACTGTGGGGGTCCAGGAAGGGGCACCGCCAAGGCGCGATCTGGGGGGGCGCGTGCAGGCACAGGCGGGCTCAGCCAGGCGGCGTCAAGTACCGAGGATATCTTGAATGAGTGGGACGACCTTTCGTCGCCGGGCCCGGGGAGTGGGGTCTGGACTCAGGAGCAGAGTGGGGCCTCGCCGGAGCAAGCAATGGCCTTGGCTGAAGGAGGGGTGGCCACCTTGATGGGGGCGACCAGGCGGGTGGCCGGCCTTCTTGAGGGGGTTGCTGGCATGGGGGGAACTGGTGAGGGTGACGGAGGAGATGTGGGGAGGCTCACGGGTGGAGTTGACACACGCTGGGCCTCTCAGAGCCCGGGGGCACATCCCGGCAGCGATGACCACTTACAACAGGTTGCACGGCAGCATACGGCATCTCATCAGCTTCTGAGCCCACCGGGCGAGGTAGCTGCCGTGCCGGAACAAACAGTGAGCAGAAGGCGGCGACCGGATGGTGAACTATCGGCCACCGGGAGGGCTTGGGACACACAGGCGACTGTGGGGATGGGACCCCAAGTAGGAACAGTGCGGCACGACTGTTGTAGGGCAAGTGTGGAGCGCATTGCTCAAGTTTGCAGCTTCCTCGTAAGGCAATCACAGCAAGGGCTTCAGTCACGTGGAGTTGGTGCGGGGGGTAGAGGGCTACAGGCGCAAGTCGGTGGCGGCTGCGCAAGTTCGGATGAGGGCAACCCAGTTTATCATTCTCAGCCCCTTGAGACAGCCCTTGGACATTCTGGCCGTGGCGTGGGTGGGCAAGCTCTCTTGAGACCAGGCTCTAGGGCGTGTAGGGGGCAGCGGGGTGTTGTGGGATGTGGGCTTGGTGGTAAAGGGTGGCTCGATTGGCGAAGGTGAGCCGGCTTCAGAGACACAGCAACAGTGCGCCGGCAGGGCAGTCGCAGAGGGGCTCAGTGAGGCTCAGGGAGCAGAGGGGCGGTCCTGCGCGTGAGCTTGGTGGCGGAGGTATGGCTCGCGCAGCTCGGGGGGCAGGGATGACCCGGCTTCAGGCACAAGGCGGCAGTGCGCTGGCGGTGCAGATGCAGAGGGGCTTGGGTGGCTCAGCGAGGCTTAGGGGGTCCCATTCTCCACGAGTGAGCTCCGGAGATTCCGGATAAGTGTCCCGAAGTGCGTGCTGAATCCTTTGATCCCCGGCGTGGGTACATAGTGCAAGCGGTCTTCTGCGGCTACGGGGTGCCAAAGGAGTCGGTACAAGAATAAGCATGCACACACACATATTTTGGGGGGTTAGGGTTTTAGGGTCACACACATATCCAAGGATAAGCACACACTGAACGGCATGAGATCTGCCGACAAAAGCCAGCCCACCATCATCCCAGTGGAGTGAGAAGTATGCAGGAACAGGGCGGGGCCGTGGCAGGATACCATTCGCTTCGACAAATCCCAAACCAAGCGCAAAGCGAACCCATCACACACACACACGAATCACAGCCAAAAATGTGGGGTAGCTGGGAGCTCATCCAGGTTTGCAAGGATAAGCACACACACATATTCAAGAATAAGCACACACATATCGGTCACCGGGACGGCCCAGGACACACAGGCATATGTGGGAATGGGACCCCAAGTAGGAACGGTGCAGCACGACAGGTGCAGTGCAAGTGTAGAGCGCATTACTCAAGTTCGCAGCTTTCTCGCCGGGTATTTAGTGCAAGGGCTTCAGTCCCATGGAGTTGGTGCTGGGGGTAGAGGGTTGCAAGCGCAGATCGGTGGCGGGTGCGCAGGTTCGGATGGGGTCAATCCAGTTCATCATTCTCAGCCCCTTGGGACAGCCCTTGGGCCGTATCGTGGATGGGCAAGCTCTCTTGCGACCAGGCTCTTGGGCAGGTAGAGGTAGAGGGCACAGGGGTGGTCCTGAGCGTGGGCTTGGTGGTGGAGAGATGTCTTGAGCGGCTCGAAGGACATAGCTTCACAGACGCAGCAGCACTGCGCCGGCAGGGCAGTTGCATAGGGGCTCAGGTGGCCCAGCGAAGCTCAGGGAGCAGAGGGGTGGTGCTGAGCGTAGGCTTGGTGGTGGAGAGATGGCTCATCCAGCTCAGGGGGCAGAGGTGAACCGGCTTCAGAGATACGGCAGAGGCGCGTCGACGGAGCAGTCGCAGAGGGGCTCAGGTGGCTCAATAAGGCTTGGGGGGTCCCATTCTTCACAGGTGAGCTCCGGAGAATCCAGATAGGGGTCCCGAAGCGTGTGATGAATCCTTCGATCCCTGGTGAGGGTACATAGCGCAGCTGATCCTTTGTGATTATTTGATGCCAAAGGAATCGGTCCAGGGATAAGTCATACACGTACATGCACACACTCAGCCCTTTGTTTGGAACACCGGATGTGTTTTAAGTGGACCAGCTCTCTTGAGACCAGGCTTTGGGGTGGTGGTGAGCTCGGGCAGCTGGGGGGGGTAGAGGTGAAGCGGCTTCAGAGGCACAGCGTCAGTGCGCAGGCAGTGCAGTGGCAGAGGCGCTCACGTGGCCCAGTGAGGCTTAGGGGGTCCCGTACTCCACTAGTAGGATCGGGAGAACCCGGATAAATGTCCCGAAGTGTGTGCTGAATCCTTTGATCCCCAGTGTGGGTACATAGTGCAGCCAATCTTCTGCGGCTAATTGGTGACGAAGGAATGGGCCCTTTGGATAAATCACTGAGGGTGAGGCATGCAGTTGCAGTGAATGTGGGCTTTGGGCAGGAAGGGGCAGTGGGAGAGGCTGGGGAGTTGTTGAGACAGCCGGGGGGTGCCTCCAAGAGGGATGGTGGGTCGGCGCAGTCCGGAGGGGATGCAGGCGGGGAGAAGGGGTGGTGTGCTCCGTCCCCGGGTGCCCAGTGGGGGCCCGTGCAAGCAGACGGGCCCTTCCTTGAATAAGCGCTTCTGGAGCAGCCACCTCGATGCATCGAGACGTTTGCTATCTGCGGCGGGACTAACGCGGTGTCCTTAGCAAAGTTGTGGACTCATCCTTGAAGAGACGCGCGTGCACCAACACTGGATCCAACACCGGAACTAACAGTGATGTGCAGCTTTCGGGAAGGCGACGGCCACAGCAGACAAGGCAGCACGGATGCAAGTGGTTAGTAGATAGCTCGTGGTCTCTGACCAATCAAAAACCTGTGCTTTGCGTCGAAATCCCTTTGCACAGCTATCATGGGATTCAAGTCGATCGAGCTATATCCATTTCAGGTGCAGCTTTGTATTCGTGATGATCCCGCAATTTGCCTGTGATTGTGCCTGAAACACGTCAAGCTGTTGTGCAGTAGTGTAGATGTTGTTGCATGGAATTCCACTTGAGCTAGGTGCGAGAAGGTATCGCGTTGCATCCCACTAATGCTATGAGCGTGCAGCAACTCGCCGCACAAACAACCCCGAGCTCTCGGAGGTGGATGCCACCACCTAAGCCTGAATATGAAGTACGGTCAGCCATTGCCATCCTCCGCTTTCACAAGTGGCGGCCGCACCATGGACTTAAATTTGTAAGGGTTCCCCAACAACTCGTGCCAGAAATCATCGAAGTCGTCTAGCATTATTGGTGCCCACCGCAATCCATCAAGCTTGCGGATTGCCGCCCGCCTACCAGCCAACCAGCCCGGCAACCAATTAGCTGGGAGGGCAGGAAATGCCGGCCAGTCGGCCAATCATTCGGCCAATCGCTCAGCCGACTAAGAAGCCAGCCATGCTAGTCTACCAGTCTTGCTAAACAATCAGCTCGCCGACAAGTTGGCTAACCAGCCCACCGGCCCGCCAATCACCCAATCACCCAATCAGCCTACCGGCTGACCAGCCAGTCAGCAAATCGCAGTTGACCGATCCACCAGCCGGTCAGATTGCATGTAATTAGTAGATTGAGAAATTTTTGTCGAGATCTCAAAGTGCTAATCTGGAACTGCCACATGCAGATCTATATGAAGATCCAGAACTAGATCTGCCATATTCATTGCAGATCTATACCCAGATTCATATCGGGATCTGCCATACTCAACGGCGTAAATGATAGAAGGAAACACAAAGTGCACAACTGAAAGTGTTGATGCTCGCACAACCTTGATGCACCATCAGCGCCTTGCCATCCATCGCCACTGCGGTCAATTTGGCACCACATAGCGTTGTGCGGAAGAGGCCAATGATGATTATCTACATTTGGATTTGGAAGCTGGGTGGAAAAAATGTCTCAAACGCATCTCCATATGGACGTGCAAGTTCCGTTGATATCTGCATTCACCTTTACATTAATACTCCATCTCGGTATGCATCTTAACGATCTCGGTTCGCATGTAGCCGACCTGAATCCGGATCGAGCCCGCCTCGATCCCGATGTAACCGATCTTGACCGAAATCTAGCTTATCTAGATCCGCATCTGGCCGATCTCGGTGTGCATGAAGCTTATTTCCGTCCGCATGTAGGCGGTCTCGCTTCGCATCTAGTTCATCTAGATCGGCATCTAGCCATTGAAATCAGCTACATGCGAACCGAGATCGGCTACATGTGAACCGTGGCAGGCTACATGCGACACGAATCGGCAACATAAGAACCGAGATCGGCTAGATATGAACCAAGATCGGCTACATGAAACCCAAGATCGGCTAGATGCAGATCTGGATCAACTAGATCTGGGCCGAAGACGGCTAGATGCGGGCCAAGATCGGTCGCATGTGGGCCAACAAAGGAGATGGGCTATATGTGGACCAAGATCAGGTACATGTAGACTGATATCGGCTATACGTGCGAACCTAGACTGGCAATATGTGGATCAAGATTAGCCAAGTGCGGACCAAGATCCCCAGATGGGAATATATATCAACTAGATGTGGGCCAAGATTAGCTAGATGCAGACCGAGATCTCCCAGATGCGGATGGAGATCCGCCGCATGTAGCCCAAGAACGGCTACATATGAACCGAGGTCGGGTACTTGTGAAACAAGATCGGCTAATGAGGACTGATATCGGATAAATGTGAAACAAGATCGGCTACATATGAACCGAGACCGGCTACATGTGGGCCGAGATCGACTACATGCAAAACGAGGTCGGATACATGTGGGCCGAGATCGACTACATGCAAAACGAGGTCGGATACATGTGGGCCGAGATTGGTTACATGCGGACAGAGGTCGAATACATTCGGACCGAGATAATGCGGATCTGAATGGGCTATGATGCAGATCTAAATGGGCTATGATGCGGATTTAAATGGACTATGATGCGGATCTAAATGGGCTATGATGCGGATATACATGGGCTATGATGCGGATCTAAATGGGCGATAATGCAACAAGTTGCATGGTGATGATAAAAAAATAGCAAACAACTAATGTGATCGCATGACACATCATGCTTCTATGAAGCTTAGTTGTCCTTTCGGTTGCCACCTGCCATGCTCTCAGTTCCAAATAACAAAATTGTGGATAAGGCACTTGTAACATATGCACGTTTCGATTATTAGATGCACGGAAGCCGGCTAGTGGGAGGTGTGCTTGGCGTCTTACCTAATATCTGTGCCGGTAATGAGGCGCCACCGCAACTCGAACATGGTCACCCCACTTCCTGCACACATCGAGAGAAGAAGACGATCGCCCCCACGGAATGTTGTTGGCGATGTGCCCTCCGGGCGGCCTAACATTGGCTGCGCGAGTCGTCACCTTGTATTGCACAAGGTCATACTATCCTCGTAACAAATGCGGGAAGTGGGTCGTGAGAAGAGATTCTCAAACATAATGGATGATGATCAAGCGCTTCGTAGGGAACCCTAGTAGAGAGAGGTGCCCCAATAGGAGAGAGGTGAGGCACTACCTGTGCTCTCTAAGACATATACCCGATCGTCTTCCCCCCTGTAGACATCAAGGACATGCAAATTAATATGTGATATACCTTGAGTCACAAGTTACCCTTGCCTACCCACCTGACCCCCGAGGTATACATCTGTCCGCGTAGGAACTACATGAAATTTAAAAGTATAATTTTTGTCATCGTGATGGGCTCCATCGAATGTACGAAATGGCAAAATACAACTCACGAGAGCCCATCGAATATACGAAATGGCAAAATACGGCTCACGAGAGCCCATCGAATATACGAAATGGCAAAATGCGGCTCACGAGAGCCCATCGAATATACGAAATGGCAAAATGCGGCTCACGAGAGCCCATTGAATGTACGAAATGGCAAAATGCGGCTCACGAGAGCCCATCGAATATACAAAATGGCAAAATGCGGCTCACGAGAGCCCATCGAATGCAAAATTTCGATAAAGGGCTCCATGGGAAATAATTGAATGTATAAAAGTGTGTGACGGGCTCCATGAGAGATCAATGAATGTACACGATAGTACTATGGGTTCATATAAAACCATTGAATGTACAAAATGGTACAATGCACCTGGCGACGGACCATTGAATATACAAAATGATATAATGGGCACCACGACGGACCCAATGAATGTACAAAATGGTTCAATGTGCTTCACAAGAGACCATTGAATATACGAAATGGTACGATGTACTTCACGATATCCCATTAAATCTCCAAAATGGAACGATGCCCTTTACAAACAACTCTATGAATGCACAAAATAGTAAAATGTGCTACACTTAAAACTATTGAATGCACAAAATGCTTCAATGTGCTTCACGACACACCATTGAATGTACAAAATGGTAAAATGGGCTCCCCTGGAAGCCATTGGATGCGCCAAATGGTACAATAAATTTCACGAGAGAGACCATCGAGTGTACAAAATGGTATCACAGGCTCCACAAAAATCCATTGAAAAACCTTGGATGTAGGAATGGGCTTCCAAGAAAGCATTAAAAGCATAAAACAAAGTGATAAGCGCCACGAGAGACCATTGAATGTACAAAATGGTACGATGGGCTCCATGAGAAAATATTCATTGAGGGAAGCCAAGTGAGTGTTTGGTTTGCTTGTCAACACACGCGAATCGTATAGGGAAGCCAAGCGCATGCTCTATTTTAGCCACCTGTACACACGCGTGACATATTGGTGCAAATGAGGGGTGGCAAGAAGGAAACCTGTATGTATAGGACCCCCACATGGTCCCAGAACGATCGTGTGGCAAGACGGGACAACTTCTTGCTCACACGGCTCACGAGGTTGCCATGCGTATGTACCAAAATGAGATCGCCTGTAGCTAGATTTGGGTACAGCTCATCCAAGCTTACCTACAGATCCCAAAGTCCGGCGCCTTATAAGAATCGCAGCTCGGCACCGCATTTACACATCAATATAGATAGGTGCAATTTATATATATATATATATAATTATATTAGGATCGGTTTTGCTAAAGGGTTGTCCACAAATCACAAGAATTTATTGATAGTTGTAAGTGGCTCTTGCAGATGACACCATTGACAAATTAGGCTTAGAACTGACAAAAGGCTCCCATATCTAACACAAATATGTAGGTAAGGAATGATGATGGCAAAATAATCAGTTAACTAGCATAGGGTTGTTGATGTTAAAATGGCTCTCAGAATTCACACACAATTGACAATTTGAGATTGGTACCGGTAACTGGCTCTCACTACTCACATAATCAACTAGGTATGGGAGGGTTAGCACTGGTGTGTAGTTTTCACATGTGACATTAGAAAATGGCTCACACCACTCGTTTCTAGAATAGGGTTGCTACTAGCAAATGCTCGCACCACTCATCTCTAGTCCTTACATCTGACCTCATAACAAGTAAGGACAAGTATCGACAAGTGCATGGCATGGCTCACAACATCGACAAGTCAAGGTTGGTATGAGCAGATGGCCGAAATTCACAAGATTACCATATCGGGGTTGGCACTAGCAGTTGGCGCTCATAACATGCTTGAGTAACAGAAGAGGGTCAAAAGTGGCAAAAGGGAAGTTTCGAATGCACTTTACAAATTTGGGGTGCTATTGGCAAGTGGCTCTTACAATTCACATCCAACGATTTAGGGTTTGTATTGGGAAGCTATCCCAGGACTCTTGGAAAGGACAATTTAAGTTTGGTGCTCGCAAAAGGATCTGATGGCTGACACAAATGACAGATAGGAATCGCACTTGTATTTGGCTCTTACACTAGCAAGCAGACTTATTGGGGTCGGGACAGGAAAGTGGTTCTTGAAGCTGACGCAATTACAGGTTAGGGTTGGTACATGCAAATGGCAGATACGGCTGACACTTTAAATAGGTCAGTGTAAAGCCGACATGGGCAAGTGGAACGAGGTGGTTAGTGTTGGTACAGAAAACTGGCTCTCGTTGCTGATACACTCAATAGTTTTGGTTGGTACTCGCAAGCCGCTTTCACTCCTTGGTAGGTTCGAGTTGGTATTAGAAAAATTAACTTGAAACTTAAACGAACGACATGCTAGCGTTGGTACTTACAAACTGATCTCGCAGCTCACACATTTGTCTGGCTGTTAAGATCGATAGCGAATGGCTATCTCAACCGACATGATTGACAGGTTAGAGCTGCTACTGATAAATGCATCTCAGAACTGACACACACGGACAGGTTGCGGTTTTACAGCCGGGTGTCTGATATACAACTCTCAGCAACAAGCCAATACCCCCGATTATGCACAGAGAAGCGATAAGAAAGTGTTCATACCCTCGCTACTGCCGATCAGCCCAGCCTGGAAGCGCCGCAGAAGAACTGACACTTGAAACGTCTCGATGCACGTGACAGGGCAAACGATAATAGGTGTATGAAAGGAAACTGTTATTTTTCTTCAGCGTCGTACCTGCACAAAGTCCATAGACTCGCAAGTGCACTTAGAGGTTGCTATGGCAATAACGCCAGTAGCGACGGCGGCGCCGGTCATTGCGGCTCCAGTTACCACCAGCGGCGCACCAACTGTGCCGAGCATTAAGCCTGTCAAACGATGCGACAGCTCCCATCACCACAGGCGTGTGCACCAGCAGTTGCCTCAAAAGCGCAGCTCCGAGGGCAGGCGCAGCTGGAGCAAAAAGAGGGTCTGCTGGAAGACAAGCAGAAGCCTCAGCAAAAAGTGGGTGAGCACCTGATGCAAGCGCCCCCGAGGCTGCAATCAAACCTGCCATCGTGGTGAGCAAGTGGAGCCTCTTGTGAGCATACAGCACTCTGACACGTCAAACCGCCAGCATAGGCGGCACTACAGCACCATGACACGTCAAGCCGCCAGAATAGGCGGCATGTTACCAGGACAACTATATCAGATGAAAGACGTCTCTTCTCATCGATTGCGGCATCTTACCACATCTTGTGTTTGCCAAAGCTTGTGGCAGAAGCAACATGGAAATATACGTCAGATACAAGAATGAATGGTAAGCCGGTCCTGGCATCCCGGAAGCCAACTAAGAAGAAGAAGAAGAAGAAGAAGAAGAAGACAATTGGAACGAATGCACGGGAATGGTGGAACGAAGTGAGAAAGCTCACTGAGTGGACCTCGGGACGGCGTGTAGGTCGAGACTGTGTACGCACCAGCTGCAGTACGTTCTCTAGTGGTTGTGGAACTCGAGGCTTGCGGAGGGACCTCGTCTGAAAATCTCTCAATAGCTGTAGTATCTGCAAAGTGCGCATGACAATGATGTGTGTTTTGTGCAAATGCGAATGTACTCACGAAAGCCGTGCCATGCATAGCAGGTTGCCAATGCACAAGTGAACAGTCTACAAGCACCACAAAAATCAAATATTTTCCCCAACATACTAACCTCCACAAGAGTACTGTTCTATTTCAGTGCTGATATTTTCTGAGTCTCGTCCAGTGACGCCGCGATCTGGAAACATTCGCTCTCCTGAAGAGTTGGCATCGGTAGTCCCTGCCCCTTCCTGGAAGCCAGCAACCAAGACTCAGGTTTGAGCTCCAGGAGAGTCAAAGTCGTTTGATGTGTATAAGGTTTGCCATATATCTTTGCACAGTTGTACTTACCATCGAGTGATTGGAGCATGAGTAAGATTCAATATGAGAATTATCAGCTTGGGCGCCCGAGGTACTGCATGCGCCTCCCATAGCTCACTTAGACGGTTTATGCTGTAAGCAAACTATATCCAAGACCTTGTCCATACCGTTTTCGGCGGGAGAAGGCTTTCCAATTGTGCCTATGGCTGATTCGGTCGGGGCTAACGAAATTCGAGCGCAAGCTTTCTGCTTCTCGTTGGAGTTTTTTTACCACCCGAAATTCTTGTCGTTGTGGGTGTCCACAGTCGAGTGATAATGACACTCACAGAGCCCTACTCGGACTGTACTCCATAGTTTGGCTATCATTGGCTATCATTGACTAACTTTGGCTATCCGATTTGAAATTATGACAGCCCTGTCATCGGGGGGTCTGTGGGGGTGTCTAGGGGTCAGAAAAATCAAATTTTGCCGATTTCATCGCCGGTGGGGGTCCCCTTCGTCGACCCCCCCAAATTTCAGTAGGTTTAGTTAGGGATTAGGTTCTGGGTTTAGGGATTAGGTTCGAGAAATTACGTGAGAATTACGTCAGAAATCGCGTAATTTAGTTCAAATGCGTATTTAATAAACGAATAGGCGGTATTGGGTAGCTAGTAATGGGCATTTGAAAAAACATTTTCTAAATCATAAAACTTATTATACAAAAATACTTTTCTTCCTTTGATATACTTTTATAAACAACCCATTACCCTACTACCCCTTACTTTTTATATAAATAAATAAATATATAAAGTTAAATAATTTAAATCGATAATAGTGTTATTTTCTCACATTCCCTCACATCGTTCCCTCATATTCTCTCATATTCTCTCATATTCTCTCACATATTTTTTTAACTTTAAGACAGCGACTTATATGAGTATACAACAAGCAATTTACAAAAATGGATATTCATCGTTGGATTCAACTTGACAATGGTACCATATTGTTGACCCTACACCGATAGCTAACCAACAATTTATAATTTTGATAAGAGGGATAGATGATGATAAAAGATTTTATTCACCTTATTCAAATGATAATTTTCATGAGAAACCCGAAATATACTAGCTATATGAGGGTGGGGTAAGAGATGGTACGACAGCTGCCATAAGGCAGCAGCTGAAGGACAATGGCTGCGGATAATATTACCAGAGTAAGGAGTGGCGGCTTACGCCGCCAAGTTATTACTGCGGGAAGATTGTCTGAGAGGGGCGCGTGTCGCAGTGTCATCATCATAACGTGTGACACCGCGACCGCAACTACGATGCTTCAGGTGTGAGTGACACAAGGAGTCACATACTACTAGATACTACTATAGGGTACCTAATATTGTACTCTACGTGACACTACCTGACTACGAAGTGGTCACTAAGGATGAAGCACTACCCATTCAATGGAAGGGTACACTACGGTATGCATGCTAGAAAATACGTCTAGGGCACTACCGATTTACGTGCTGAAAGCACACTTAGCGAATTACCTCTAAGGCACTACCAAGTAAAGTGCTTCTAAGCACTACCTACAAAAGAGATCACAACGAGTAATCGAAGAATGTTGAAAATGTTGATTGTCGTTCTTAAAGATAATTTCAGGTCCCTCGAAGATCATCACACGCCATGGAGACGTGGAGAAGGGTCAAAACTGAAAACTGGCCTTGGCAGATCGCGCGAAGTTATTTGGCTGTAAAATGTCAACGATGCACACACTAAACACGTCGAATTTTCTTGAAATTGAGGCCGTTGAGGAACAGCTTTTGAGGGGTTAGGCTGTTCAGGTTGGTGTCGAGTAATCCCAACTTCCAGAGGGGTAGAGAGGAGAGAAGGGTCGACGAACGCGATGGGGCTGTAAATCTGGCCAGAAAATCTGCCAAATGGCTGATTAGTAAAGATTGACGTAAAGGTCAAAGTTCTCGAAGTAAAGATGCCCGGTCGACGGGTTGCTACTTCCCAGAAGTTCATTGTCCAACATAAAAATACGGCTGCCTCTAAAAACCTCGAAGGTGGCAAAATCGACAGTCGTTGGCGAATTGGGTTGGCACTACCAAATTTCAGGATCTGAAGTAGGGGGGCGATCAGAAATCAGGCAGAGAGCGGACAGCGCGGCTGCATTCAGCGCGAACTCGGAGTTGATGCTGCGTGAGAAGCCAGGGATGCGGCTGAAATGTGAGTGCCAAAAGTGGGGTCACAACTCCCACATTAGGCTAAGAAATTCCGGGGAGACCAAATCCCGAAATAACTGTGACTACTGGGGTCACCACTCCCCAGAAGTCGCTGTAGGAGGTCGCAGCGGCCGAAATAGGCAAGAGAACGCGAGGAGCCATGCCGGCTGTAAAATTAAGCTAGGGAAAAGCGGGAATCCCAAGATCTGCTGATCAGAAATCTGAAACAAACGGAGGAAGCGTAAGCGAGGCCCATAACCTCATGAGAAACCCGAAATATACTAGCTATATGAGGGTGGGGTAAGAGATGGTACGACAGCTGCCATAAGGCAGCAGCTGAAGGACAATGGCTGCGGATAATATTACCAGAGTAAGGAGTGGCGGCTTACGCCGCCAAGTTATTACTGCGGGAAGATTGTCTGAGAGGGGCGCGTGTCGCAGTGTCATCATCATAACGTGTGACACCGCGACCGCAACTACGATGCTTCAGGTGTGAGTGACACAAGGAGTCACATACTACTAGATACTACTATAGGGTACCTAATATTGTACTCTACGTGAAATTTGAGAAAAGCAACCAAAGACGTTTTTGCCATGATTAAGCATGTGCATACTATCTCACAAAATAGTGGTACGAGTACAAACCAATATCACAATGAAATTCGATTCAACCATTATAGTGAACCTAGTAATCGCATAATGAATTGTTTTCATTGGTTACTAGACAATAAAGGTAAAGGGGAAATGATAATTGGCAAAATGGGTTGGGAAACAAAAAGTGAAAACATTTGGTGGGAATTTGGATAATCATTAAAAATAAACAAATATTAATTCAAAGATTATTATCCATCTAAATAAATATATATATAGTCATGCTCATAAATGAAGGGGCACTTTTTTGCGATTTCGAACGCACTTTTCGAAAATGTACCCCCTACCCACACGGATCTTGCTTACATGCGGCTGCCACGAAATCAGAATATGCAGGATGTATACCAATGACGACTATAAAGTCAAATCGCACAAGGGGGGGGGTCGAGTCATGCCTGACCAAGCCTGCCACGCCGACCACGCGTCAAGCACAAATGCCCATTTTTAAGGGGTTATGCCGAGGGGGCTGAATGCCGATTTTTTTTAAAATCAGAAAGTCGTCCCCAGGTAGCATTTGGAATTGGAATATTGGGGACATATAATGGTTAGTCGATAGGCATCGATCACCCCCCAGAAACACCCCTATTCTGACCTCCACGGCATTTTCCCAATTTCGACGCATATTGGGTAAAATTAATTCCGATTTTTCAGAATTAAAAATAAGGCGGGTTTGGAAAAATTCGGGAGTCACCTTAACGCGCGACTTTCGGGCGCCCCACTTCATCAACGCAGGGTCCATGAGGTAGGCAAAAGGAGAACTGGTCACTGGGCCGGTCTGGTCGCAGGTGACACCGCTATTGTGTCACTAGTCTACTTGACTACTTGAGCTGCTTGAGACCTTGAGCCCTTGAGAATCCCTACCCAGTGAATGTCTCACTTTATTGAAACCGGTCTACTCACCATCTTATGGGAGCAGCCGAGCTGCCTCGCGCACTGCCACACCTTCTATGGAACCGAGCTGACATGCGCGCATGCGCGAGCGACAGGTTCGGGCGGTCTTGGCGACACCACGCCCGCTTTTCGTTGCCCCTTAATTTATGAGCATTACTATATATAAAGTTAAATAATTTTAATAGTGTTATTCTCTCACATTTCTCATATTCTCTCAGATTCTCTCACATCTTTTTTCAACTTTATATTTCATATATATATTTACATATATTTTTATAATCGAACTGAATTCATCGCGTGCGCGTTTGATTGTCACGCGAAAAATCGAGCCAGCACTCTAAAATCAGAGTTGGCAAACGAAAATCAGAGATGGAATTCGAACATCAGAGATGGAATTCGAAAATCAGAGCTGGCACACGAAAATCAGAACTCAAATTGCAAAATCAGAGCTGGCAACTTATAATCAGATCGTTGCACGCGAAAATCGGAGCTAAAACCCGAAAATTATAGCCTTCGAAAATCAGAGCTGGCACTCGAAAATCAGAGCTGGTTTTTGGAAATCAGAGCTGGCAAATCAAAACTTAGGACTAAAAGTTCAAAATCAAGAGTTGGATTGGGGAATTCGGAGCTGGCACTTGAAAATCAGAAATGTAACCCCCGAAAGATAAGATAAGATTGTTATATATGTGCCTAAGTAGTCGCTCGTCGCGACTAATCGCGGACAACCCGAAATGCGACTAATCGCGCGACTAATCGTGGCTCGGGGCCCCACGGTGTTAAGGATTTAGTCGCGACCGATGAGTTATCGCGACATCGGAGGTTCGGAGCGTCACATAACACGAATAACACAACCGAACGAAGTGAAAGATGTATACGACAGGGACACATCAGTTCTCAACATCTCACTGCATACTTCACCGACCATCATGGCAGCAGCAGCCCCGGCCAGACCTTTGCTCACACGACCCGACCGCGCTGATGACACCAAGTTCTTGTGGTGGTTTCTGAGGGTGATTGATCCGTCAGGTGTGGAGGGGTCTTCGCTGAACCCTCCAGGAACTGTCGGGACCAGTGCAGCTCCTTACTCTTGATAAGACCTTAATCGCTTACCGTAATTTTACACGATATCGATACAATTTATCATCTGAAAAGCAAGCGACAGTAGTGTTATACTATTATTCGATCTCGTATGTTGCCTCTGTAATAGACTCTGCAATGCCTTTGCAATATACTCTGTAATAATATAATGTACTTCATATAGGTATACGTAATTATGCACGTCGATATGGGTGATACGAATAAGTTACGGATACAGAGCTCACCGAGGAAGGATAAGCGGTGTCTAAGTATGTCTCGGGAGCGGTTAGATGCTCCCACATTGTTAAGGTCTAAACGTTAGTCGCGACTAATCGTGAACACCCCAAAATGCGACTAATCGCGCGACTAATCGTCACCGCAAACGCGACTACTTAGACACAATGTTATATGTGGCACTCAATCAATTTCGGTACGTTTCATTTGTCATTTAATTGTATTATGAAGTTCCTAGTACGTTCATAGACTTTCGGATATTTTTTCAAGCTTCTGTAATCGAGACTTCAAGGTATTTCCCAACAACCTCCTTGGCTGTCGCTAAACCCCCACAATGGGGCGCACTGAAAGTGTAAACATATCCGCAGAGGAGTACGATTCTAGAAAACAGAAAGCCCAACCAGTATTGCACACACTCCAAGCCTATGTTTTTCAACAGCAGTCGGACCACCCAGCCCCAAAGTTTTCAGGATCAGGTTGCCTGCAGTCGATCGAAGCTTGGGCGAAGAGTTACTCGGCGGCTAAGTTCACAAACACAACCCGATTAGAATATTGCAACACAGTTTACGAAGTTTCTTTTACTCCCACCCCCCATCAGTTAGGACTTGTTTTGCAGAATGCAGACGACAAGGACTGCGAAAAGCTTGTCGCGCACATGCACACTCAGCGCGCAATACAGGAGTTAGCGAATGCACAGATCTTAAACGACCGCGCCATAGAAAATAAGCCGTTGTCAGAAGTGACTGACGAGGAGATCGAAGAGAGACTTGCCAGGCGCAAGGCTGCCAAGGCTGAACGTGAAGCTGCGGCGATTGCAGCTGCTGACTCGCTCCTGACGCCCACACCCCCCTTGCGACCAAGTAGCCCGATTGGCTTAAATAAGTCAGGGGGAGGCGGGATCTTTTCAGGTCTGCTTGGAAAAAGCTGAAGGTGCGGTTTTTCCTTTATCATGTGTACCTGATCTGCTTGCCTGTGCTTGATCTGCCCCTTTTTCTTGTATATTCTTTCTTTTTACTTACCTCGCAGGAGAAGGCAAGATCCCCCCGAATAGAAAGCCCAGCGGTCCCCCATTCTAACCCACAGACTGCAGCCTCCGGGTTTTATGCGACTTGTGGGCGGGGGATTGCTGCCTCAGGTCGGGCTCTGTTAGCTCCGAACAGGGGGTCGGAGTTATCCGGGAGGTTTTTTCCGGGGGATCTTCAGGTATAAGTATTTCTTTCTTTTTAAGCCTGTGCTTATTTTTTACTTGATTTGACTGTGCGGTTGTGTGTGTGCTCCGCAGATCACTATGCCTCCGAAGTCTCCCGTCGCGAAACGCCAGCGCACTGAAGAGCCCGACTGGTTGAGTTGGGCGCTCGACACCGGAAAGAAGGAGTCCGAAGGGGCCCATTATCATCCGGATCAGCATGGCTCTGTGTGCGCGCATGGCAACGTTGCTGATCTGAAAGAGTTCGTGAGAGAGGGACCGTGGTGCTCAGAGTGGTGGATCTGGCGGCGCTTTGGTGGACTTGTCACCTATTTTAAGTCTCGCGAAGATAACATTCGCAAGGAGTTAAGCGGGGAGCTCTCCAAGCTCCAAAAAGCTGTAATTGATCTCGGTCTGCAGGTTCAAGGTACTGTTGGAAAGGCAGCTTTTTCCCCGCCGCAAGCTGCGGCACGGGCTGACTCGCCGCCGCCAGACGTTCACGTGCATATGACCACCCCAAACTTTGGACCTGGCAACACTGCAAGGTCCGTGATCGCGATCGAAGATCGTGAGAAAGTGAAAATAGACGTTGACGCGGAGGCCATGCGATCAGCCTACCTCTTGGAGCATGGAAGGCTCACTGAGCAGGACGTGAGATATGTCTTGTATTTCAAAGAACTTCTAGAGAACAAATATGTTGTGATCGATAAAAATAGGATCTGCATCAAGGTTCAACATCGATACTTCCGATTACCGATAAGAGATATTTATCGGTTTTCGGAGGGGTGATACCACTGGTATCGTTGCGCGTCAGCG
Source organism: Cymbomonas tetramitiformis (assembly GCA_001247695.2). Classification (NCBI taxonomy): domain Eukaryota; kingdom Viridiplantae; phylum Chlorophyta; class Pyramimonadophyceae; order Pyramimonadales; family Pyramimonadaceae; genus Cymbomonas; species Cymbomonas tetramitiformis. The sequence goes on from LGRX02000335.1 coordinate 64,672, forward strand.
CGACGATGCCAGTGGTGTCACCCCGTAGAAAACCGATAACTAGCTTATCGGATTTTTAAGAGTGGCCACGTCGGATTTGATATCGGTTGAAGCACTTTGTTATTACTTTCCACGTCGGCTTGTCGGATTGCCTACATCTTACGAGTTTGGAGTCCTCGAAGCGCACCGATCGATCGTATCGATCGCGATGTCATGACATTCTGGAAATAATTTAAATTTAACCGTTCGATTAGATTTAACGATCGGGTTGCAGTTTCAGATTTGACCCGAATACTACATGTGTTTGCTCCGCAGATCCCAACGCTCATTTGTGAAACGCTTGCTCGGCAGTGCAGCACCATTTCCTGTCAGTGTGTGCTCATCCCCTGCCTGTTTAGCTGCTTTGGCCCCTTCGCTTTTGTTTTTCCTCAGATTGATTGCAGGTATTGCTTTCGTTTGGGAGGTAGACGGTATGTCAACTACGTTGTCATATGGTGGAAGACACTTCTTGGTCAACGTTCGTAGCATACCCGATTCTTGTGTTTGCATGTTTGCCTCGGAAGTTTTGATATCCGATTTCCTTGTTTTTTTCGATTCTTGTGCATCTGAGAACTTCAGGTTATTTTCAGCCGTGGCAGCTTGAGCTATTTGAGTCAAACCCGCGTGTCCTTCTCGTTAAGATTTCACTCTAGTTGTTTGTTGTCGGTGCGTAGGCCATTTCAAACAGACCCTTCCGCGCGTGCTGGCATGCGCGCGTTGCAAAAATACTTCTTTGCCTTTTTCTTGGCGGTGGTTTGTCGTCAGTTGCGCGTATTGTTTGCTCTTACTAGTGCTGTATTCGAAATTTAAATTTTTGTTCTCTTCGTTTTCTGCTTGCGTTTTAACGGAACTGACTGGTCAGCTATGATCTTTACATAGCGCAGAGTCTGTCTGTGCCCGCGCGGCATGCGGGTATGTCACACCTTTTCGGTATGTGTTCTGCTGCTTGCATGCAATTCCTGGCTCTCTATTGCAGCGCATGAGGCAGGGCAGTGCGTTAGCCTCTGGCACGCCTCGGGACCACACCCGACCCTGTCACTGCAAGGTACGGTTCCCCCGCTTGCTAAACGGGGAGTTCTGGATGGCGTTTGTGATGTCGGTCGCCCCGATTTGGCTTTGACTTAACCTAACGTTGTGTGTGCTTGTCGCTATCCAGGTCTCAGCTTTAATTATAATTTGAAGTGGTGGCATATCCAAGTCTCAAGGTAGGCGTTCATGCCAGTCCCCCTTTTCTTTGTTGCATATTTGACCGTCTGGCCAGTTCTTTCTCGGCACGTCGGATGCACAGGTGCGAACAGGTTTGCCCGAACACCCATCCAGGTTTCACACTTCTGTTGCATGCATACTATGCGTGTGTGCGTGCTTCTTCGTTATTTTCGTTTCGTGGGGTTCGCTGACTGTGCTATGTACGCGGTGTGGTACGCAGGACTATGTATTTCTGATGGAGTGTGACGATCTTGCTAGTGGCTTGGGACAATACCCGACCCTGCCACTCTAAGGTGTGATTTCCCCGCTTGCTATTTGTGGAGTTCCGGATTGCGGGTGGGATCTCTGTCGCCGTGACCTGACAGACAAGTATGTTCCTTTTCACTTTGGCCTAATTTTATGTATGTTATCATGCAGTTTATTCTCAGCTCTGTCATAATATATCGACGGCGGCGACGAATCGTCATCGTCACCCACTGTTTGGAGAACAGGTTCCCACCCTTTAGGTCATGTGTCGATCTTGAATGTGTTTTCGTTTCGGGGGTTTTCTAATTGTGCACGTTCTTATAGTGCCCCTTTCTTTGTTGCATACATAGTGTTTGCTCTTGAGCATCTCTCTGCACTGTATGCTGTCTTTGCAATGTTGTAATTGTTATGACGAACGCAAATCTACTTTGCATCCTGGTTGCCTTGTGCCCATCGCAGGAGTAGCTAAAGGCTTCTTCTGATTCTGTGAGCACTTTGTGGTGTTGGTCACCTGACTGTACAGATTAGTTGATTCTTTTGCACTTTTAGCTCAACGTTGTGTGTATTTGTCGTTATGCAGATCTTCGTTTTAACATACTGGTGGTGGCAACGAGATGTCGCCCACTGTTTAGTGAATAGTGAACAGGTACCCGTCCGTGACGTCCTGTCTCGCTCACTTGTGTTTTCTCTTTTCGGGGTTTCCATTCATTAATTTCGGTTTCTCGTTTCATATGCGTATCAATTATGCGATTCAAAGTCAATTATTTCTGATGTGCGCAGGCGTGCCGTCGCTCGACACAATCGGTTGTGCAGGAGCATCCTTTGCCTGGCAACATCCTTTGCGCAGGAACATCCAGGCGCAGCAGCTGGGAATCCATGCGCGCAACAACGGGTGCCACTAGTCAATTTGCGGCATGCAGGTTTTTGTTGGCATCAATGTTGCTCAGCAGGAATTTGGCCGAAACTGCTCTAGCAAGAATTTCTGTGTTTCTAGATCTGGCCAGTTTCTGTGGCATAGGATATTATGTTATCACCTGCCACCTTGATAGAATATTCTGTTATCGCTTGCCACGTAAGTAAGATATTATGTTATCAGTTGGCCTAAACAAGAATTTTTTTAAAAATCGCCTAAATTTTTTTGACTCATTTTTCGGGGCCGAACCTATATTTTTTTGCCCTTTTTTTCAGGATGCCTAAATTTTGATGAATTTTTTCCTCTTTTTTCGGAGCCGTAGAGCCGCTGCGAGGGAGGCGCGGAGGCGCGGCGGTGCGGCGGTGCGGAGGCGCTGCGATGTGGTAATGCGGTGAGATGAAATAATGCGGTGAGATGTTATGTCGCGGTGAGATGTTATGTCGCAATGAGATGTTATGTTGCGGTGAGCGGTTATGTTGCGGTGAGATGTTATCAAGGTTGGCAACACCAAATTTTATCAGGAAAGGACAAGTGTGTCAAAAGTTAGGGAAAATGCATTGTATTTGCAAAACCAATGTCACATTACAAATATTGCTCCCATTTATGAAAAAATGCGCCTATGATAACAAACGACATATCAAAATGTTCGTTTAAACAAGATCTATTCACAACGGAGAGCATTATTCACAACAAAAAGAACAAATAACATTATGCATTTGATATGACAGAATCTATATCTCAAGAATGTTTCGGGTTTACAACACTCTCGTGTTGTACCTGAGCATTAAAGCTGCTTGCAGGTAGTCTGCCGGGCAACTATCCTGCGTCTTATTGACGACAAAGAATATTGTAAATCTGAACGAAAGGAAGGGCGGCGACATCGACATCGACAGCCGACACCATCTCGACCGTCTCTGTCAGATTTTTCGACAAATTTTCGAAAAATATACACATGGCACCCAGGGGGGGGTCGAAATGACCATCTAGGGGTTTGGGTTTCATTCGGAGAATTGTCCGATGTATGCCATCGATACCAATATCAATATTACCTATTTCGATGTCTCCGAAAACGATGGTGAGGTCCATTTTGGTTCATTCGAATGCATTTGGTGTGCAACACATGTAAAACTCAGGGGGGAATAGGACTTCTGACATAGGGTTCCAACGCGCTGGCAACCTTAGCGAGTGGGAACCGTACTAACTGGTGATATATGAGTGCAAACGTTATTATATATGTATATACAAAAGCGATAGGTTCGACAAAAAGTCCTAGGAGTGTTGAAACCTCAAATCGGAACAAGCGATATGTTATTCGTTAAACACGTGAAGAAAGAAAATGACAATAATAATACCAACAAAGTAAACTATCCAAGCCTAGTTCTACAATAAGATTGCATATAATACAACTAGTTTCTATGCCTTTTGAGCTCTTAAACGTAAGGCAGCCTGCTACAACTAGATGTCGTTGATCCCGACCGTTTTCATGAATACAGTGAACAGGCAGCCCATCCAACGGATGCTCAGACCTGTACTATGCACTCGAAAGTGCCTCCCTCAAACACAAAGCGAACACTATACAAAATATACAGGTTATATGCGTGACTATTTATCTATCTAAAGAGTGCTTTAACGGGGCATCTCGGTGCTGTTGCCGACGGAAACGACGGCGATGTTCCCCCGTACGGTTGCCGTCGGTTCTGGCCAAACTCCCTCCTCCCCCCCCGGAACTGTTGGGAATTAAACCCAAGCTGAGCGGGGTGAGCCCCATTACTCAGACTACAGTCCCAAAAAAGATTACTCTGGTTTGGCTCACCTTCCCGAGCTCATCGGTGCCTGACTGGGTGTTGATTCCTACAACACGCAGTCAGGGTTACACCTAGTTTCCCTATCAAAAGTGCAGCAAACGGGTTGCCGTATTCCCTTGTATCAAGGAGTTGCAGCCGGCCGCAACTCCTTCCACAAGAGGGGGGCTTTTCGTTCTTCACCTGCAGCACGTGTGTCCCCGTCCCCCCCCCTCGGAACTGTTGGGAATTAAACCCAAGCTGAGTGGGGTTGGCCCCAACACTCAGACGGCAGCCCCAAATATATCGTATGATGTCAGAAGGAAAAATGTACAATAATATGCACACACAAGGAAGCCTTCGCCTTAAGGAAGCCAAACGCAAAAGACTCGCAAGCTGCAGCGAGCTTGATGCAGCTTCAGAACGAATTTCGCTGAGCTGGGGCTTATCTTTTCTAGCCTACGAAAAGCGCATGGTGGCAGTTATCATGCTATGAAAGTGCAGCTGCTCACAAACTTGAGACCAGCCCGCGGAAAACAATAGTCCTTTGAAGTATGCTGTTAGGAGTTTTTTTCGAACTCGCCAGGCTCGTCTGCAGACACGAAAGCACACACGAGTTAGAGGGGGGAGCAGGGGTGATTAAACCCGAGAACACACAGGTTCCGCCAGAGAATTACACTCTGGACGCGCTGCTCCCATAGCACAAGGTTGAAAAAGTCTTTCTATCGGGTCGAAAAAGCTTTTGGTGAAGTTTGGCAACCTGCGATGCAGCTTAGAGTACACCGCAGCACATTTACCCTAGAAGGTGCGAATTCAATGCTGGCAGGGTTTCCCGTGTGTCGCCAGGAAAAAAGATAAAGCACTCTTCACTGAAACCCGAACTCGAAAATCGACAACACCAAAGTTTTTTGAAAAGGGACAACCTACGATTTCATCAAAGCATTTGACCACTCTATGTTACCAAATCTTAGCAATGCCTAACCGCCTTAAACTGAAAACTGGGGAAATAGCCCCCGTTTGTGCGACACACTCTTTTGGTATGCGCTTTAACAGGCTGTTGACAACTCGTGGGTGCAGGCGCAGACCAAAAAATGTTTTCGAAACACTTAAAAATGATAAAATTGCATGTCCGCCGCCTCACATTGCCACGTAGGACCGCTCCGCGTGCGGTGACCGCTCCACTGCCGGTTCCGTTTTTCGCGCGAACAAACAATCGTTTTTGTCACAAAAAGACGATTCCTAGATGGTCATTTACCGACCCTGTCAGGTGCCATGTTATCGATCGATGGGGGTCCAACTTTAAAAATTGCAGACGGGGGTGGATATTTTTCCTACGGACCCCCTATATTTTTCAAAATTTTGACATTTTTTTTTGCTGAATTTTGACCTAAATTTTGAATAAACTTTTTCAAAATTCTTGTTTAGGCCAAGTTATCAGTCGAGAACATTCTGTTATCAATCGAGAACATTCTGTTATCAGTCGAGAATATTCTGTTATCAGTCTAGAATATTCTGTTATCAGCTGCCACATCAGCTGATAACACTATTATAGCATCCGACGTGTCAGCTGATGGTGCCTCTAAAAAAGTAAAAAACCGATAATATCGATTTATCGGATTTATCGGTATCGATCGATACCACATTTCCCAAATTAAGCACTATTGCTATTGATCGATCCACGCGTGGTGACATCGGTATAGATCGATTTTGGACATGGAAGATCGGTATTAATCGATGGTGAACAAGAGTTATCGGTATTGATCGATTCCGCACCAGATTTTGGTGATATCGATACATCACACGAATCGATAATCGGTATTTTTTTGAATTTTCGCGATCCCGTATGTGCCAGGTTGTGAGCTGCGCCGTCACTACATTTCAAATGAATTGGAATTTCAAAGATATCCGCACTTTCATTCGTCAGCGGCATACGAGCATGACTGGAAGAAAGCGCCGAAAAAGGAAGATCCGGAGCCCTGCAACACCGTGCACACCAGCGAAATCGTTGAGTTGGAGATCTTCATGGACCTTGATGGTGCGCAAACCTCGCCTGAAGCTGGAGGTGAAGCTAACGAGTTGAGTCAGTATCTGGCGTTGCCGGATGCCCCTCCTGTCACCGATCCCATCGTGTGGTGGCAGCAGCAGGTGGGCGCACTCTCGGCAGTGCCCGGCCGAGTGTGCGCCCAAAGCCATATTCAAAGTATCCCACCATAAGCATACGCACAAGCGCACACATTGTGCTCACTACAGCATCTCGCGCATACGCATAAGCATACAATATATTTCCGTTGCAGCATCTCGCACAGTACGTAATTTTGCATACGATAATAATAGCCCTATACCATAATGCCACTTGCAAGTATCCATACATTAGGTTGTATATGAACATGGAAATGTGAACATGGAAATGCACTTGCATAGTGAATTGCTCTTTTCAAAAACATCTCCCGTGTGCATAACATGGCATCCTGATATTTGCAGTGAACAAATTGGCCCCGCGCGCGGCTACTCAAAAACCTAAAATATCAAAATATTGCATCGGTTTTGTTTCTACGAACCTTCTCCAATATTCTCCAAAAATATTAAGTCATATAATATCATTTCCCGGAATCATGCACTTTATAGTGCCCCGTGCTGGAAGTGACGCCCCGACTGTCATTCCTATAGTTAGGGTGTATGATTGTCACCGGTCCCGGAACCCTAGACCCCGAACATATAACGGGAAGACTCGGTATTCCGTTTATCTTATCGGTTCTGATTACCACACTCATATGAATATACAGTCAAACTAGTATATTCAGCAGGTTTGGTACCACGCACGCTTAATTTGACACTGCGACTTTGGCCATGATTGGCTAAACACCGGCGCTTGAGATGGGGTGAGGGATCCGCGTTAGAGAGACTTTCGGTGCGGGCGGTATGGCTCAGTTACGGACACGCGGTTGATTGGACATGATTGGGTAGCGCTGACGACAGTTTATTTTCCGTGAAGTATCGTTGGGCTGGATTTTGTTGTCTCTGGTCTCCGGTACACCGTACGACATTGATCACGTCCTTTCGTCCCACACGACCGCGCACAATTTGCTGTTTCCCTGATTATCCTCGACGACCCGCCGCAACTTGCTAGCCGTCGCCCACGCCGTTGGTCTCGCCTCGCATTTTCCACCTCACCCTATCTCTACAGTCATTTCACTATGGGTACTTCTACGAGATCTCACACCGCGGCCGCACGCCGCTCACTAGTTACAATTTTCGACGATGCCGCAGCTCGACATGCGACCACTCCGGCCACACCTACGGTTACAGCCACCCCTACGGTTACGGCTGCCCCGGCTGCCCAGTCAGCAGGGGCACTGTTCCTCGACGCTGTCAAGCGTCGAGCAAGAGAATCCTTCGACGAGCGTGCCGCTAAACTCGTCATCAAGAAGGTGTACGACGACAAGCATGGCCGTTTTGACGGTACGGAGTCGAACGTCAACTCCGTTTTCGCCCGTCTGGTACTGGCATTACGGGACATTTTCGTCACTGAGGAGTCCGCGTTTTCTTCTCTATTCGACCTGGAGGATGCCTCGTTGCCCGTTCGCGCCGAGGCGAACAAACTGCTGTTTTCGACACTCGAATTCATCATCGCTCCGGTGTCGCCCGCAGCAGACTGGATGGAGTCTTCAGCGGAGGCACACCCGTTTGATGGGAAGCGGGTGTTGCTGGAGATCGCCAGGATGCTCCTGGATTCCGGCGGGCCCTTCCAGGGCACCGCGGACCTTCTGGCCATCAAGATCAACCAGTTCGACCCGTCGCGGGCAATCGCCGCCTTCAACGCCGCTCTCCGGTCCGCTCGACGGAAGAGCACTCTCGACGACATGGAGGTCAAATCCCTTTCCATCAAGTCCCTCGACCCGGTCTTCTACGCCCCGGTGGTCAACCGTCTGTTACTGCACGACCGACGTGCGGCGGAGTCCCTTGCCACCATTCAGCAATGGACCCGTGAGTGCCACGCACAACACGGGATGGATTCGCACGTCCCGCCTGCTACGCGCACGTTCTCCGCCCTCACCCTGGCCGGGCAGAGCGACGACGAGAACTACAAGGCCGTCTTCAGCGAGCTGCGCGACCAGCTCTACGACATGAAGAAGGAGATCAAGGCGCTCCACAACCGTCTAGACGACACGAAGGGCTACACGCCCCGCAACGACAAGAAGAACGCCATTGGACGCGGTGGACACGGTGACGGCGTCCGCTTCGCCGCGAAGCCCCTCCCTGAGCACGGCAACTTCCCACAAAACTTCCGTGGGAAGTCTTCGGGTAAGGTGGCTTTCCACAAGCCCACCGGTACGTTCGTCCCGTTGTGCCGACACCCGACATGCTCCGCTACGGCGGAGAAGCATTGACACCGTGACTGCCCGCACGGCGGGCCACGCGGACGTGTTGGAGCACACGGTTTCAGCATTGCGGACAGCGAGAACGACATGCTCGCCGTGATGTTCCAGAACGCCGTGGACGAAGACGACGCCGTCCGTTTCGACGCCGTCTGCTGCATTGCAGACGGCAAACCTGATCTCTACGACACCGCCTCCGCGTTCTCCTTCGCTGTCACCGAGGAGCGAGTGCCCGACACCATCGACGAGTACCTGGGGTACCGCCAGCCCGCTGACACCCACCTCGGGGTTTGCGCGGTTGGTGGTGCTACGAACATCCGCAACTTCAAGATTCACGACGAGGTCCGCGACGACGCTCTGGACGCGCCACCACCGCCGGCACCGCCCTCCGCTCCGCAGTCGGTGGTGTCCGGCGAGGGGATGTATCCCATCGACGCGCTACACGCGCACGAGCCGCACGCGACCTTCATGGACAAGTTCGCATTCAACTTGAACATCGCGGGCACGGAACCGACGCTTGCAATGCACCACATGGGCCCCGTCGAGCGCCCGTGGACTCCGTCTCCGTAGCGACAGACGACTACGAGGATGGGGACGAGTGTATTCCACCACCGAGACGGACCTTGGGATGCGGCAGACCGCCGATGGGTTTCGGGTTCTCTCTTCTCTGCCCTCACGTCCCTCGCAGTCTGCCTGTTGTTTGTTGTTTGTGCAACTGCCGCGCCTTTGCGTAATTGCTCCGCGCCAGCATCTTCGGCAACAGGGCGCGCCGGCGACGAGGTCGGTGGTGCTGGTGTGCTGACGCCCACAGCCGTTCCGCCGAATCTCTACTACCAGCCAGCGGGCTGGTACGGCAGCTGGTATCGTACTGCGTACGGATACGGGTGGGCATGGCTCCCGGGCCCCCCGCAGCCGCCTGAGGCGGCCCCAATCATTGCTGCGCCGCCCTCACCGGGTGGTGCTCCGCCGTCGCCAGACTACGAGCCACCCGCCTGGGGCGATGGGACCGGGGATGCACTTTCTTCTTCAATTCCACACCGGGCCGGACCGGTTGCACCCGGTGCAACTATCTTCGGCGGCATCGACACATCTCCAATCATCTCAATTTGCTCTACGAATGATTTCACAGACAGTGGTACCAGCTCTCCTGGGCGCTGTGACAGTGGCACCGGTTCTCCCGGGCACTTTCAAAGTGGCTAGAGTTACAATTGAGATTAACCTGCCTCCAGACTGTTATGCTGTTGGTTCAGGTTGCCCCAAGATGGGCTTAGTTTAGGGCTTTAACTGTATCCGTATTCTGCACTATGCCTCACTAACTGCTAGTTTCGGGGGTTACCCTGCCAGAAAAGACAGGTTCCCCTGTAGGATGCTTATTTCCACCGAAGCTGAGTAGGTGTTTGTTTCAGTTCCGTGACCACCTAGTTTGCCAGTCACCACCCTAGGTGGTGTGCTGGAAGTGACGCCCCGACTGTCATTCCTATAGTTAGGGTGTATGACTGTCACCGGTCCCGGAACCCTAGACCCCGAACATATAACGGGAAGACTCGGTATTCCGTTTATCTTATCGGTTCTGATTACCACACTCATATGAATATACAGTCAAACTAGTATATTCAGCACCCCGCCCCATAGCCCATACATAATAAAACCTCCGCTCTCACAGCTAGTATCTCTTCCACACGGCCCCGCAACCCGATAACAATAAAATATGGGCTATGCAACTTTCTAATGCCTTCTACTAGCATGGTGCACCTTCACAAACTTGCCATTGGCCTCGTAGCAACACATTCATTTGCCGCGCATGCATGCCAAGTGCAAAACACGATTTCCTGTTGTTTGCAGTGACCAAAATGGCCCCGCACGACTACTCCAAAACCCTAAACGTCAAAATTTTACATTTTTGAGTATGTCCAAGCCTTCTCCAAACTTCTCCAAAAGTATCAAACCGTGTAATATCATCATTTCCCGAAATTGTGCACTTTATAGCGAACCCCGCATACGCCGAACCCCCTCTCACAGCTAATATTTCACCCACACCACCCCGCCAACAACCCTAAAACCCTAAAATATTTGATATGCAACCTTTTACTGCCTTCTACTATAATGTTGCACCTTCCCCAAACCTTGCAATGGCCTTTTATAAACTTATTAATGTGTCGCGCGAGCATTCCATGTGCACAACTTGATTCCCTGGTGTTTGCAGTAAACGAAATGGCCCCGCACGACTACTCCAAAACCCTAAACGTCAAAATTTACATTTTTACGTTTGTCCAAACCTTCTCCAAACTTCTCCAAAAATATCAAACCGTGTAATATCATCATTTCCCGAAATTGTGCACTTTATAGCGAACCCCGCATACGCCGAACCCCCTCTCGCTGCTAATATTTCACCCACACCACCCACACCACCCCGCCAGCAACCCTAAAACCCTAAAATATTTGATATGCAACCTTTTACTGCCTTCTATTATCATGTTGCACCTTCCCAAACCTTGCAATGGCCTTTTATAAACTTATTAATGTGTCGCGCGAGCATTCCATGTGCACAACTTGATTCCCTGGTATTTTCAGTAAACGAAATGGCCCCGCAGGGCCCGCACGGCTACTCCAAAACCCGAAATGTCAAAATTTTACATTTTTGAGTTTGTCCGAACCTTCTCCAAACTTCTCCAACCTTCTAACACTTCTAAATGTCATTTTTTTGAAAAATCGTCAAATTATGCATAAACGTACCACCCACACGTGCCACCACATGCCTGGCCTGCGTGCTGCACCTGCTCTGATCGCGGTGTGCCCCGCCTGCTCAGTGTTCACACACTTGAGCATCCTCCTGCTTTCCCCCAAGTGTAGGTACTCCTGGGCAGCTGCGTTGTTAACGAATGCTCTGCCAGGCCCTCCGAGGCCATCTTCTACTGGGTAGAACTTGGCGTTGGAATCCAGCGGGACCAGCTCCAGGGGCGGCAGCCGTTCCTAGCCATGCCTACACCAATCTTCGTAGATACCATCCGTGAGGGACTCCATGTCCACTGGCTGAAGGTACCTGAGCAACTGATATGCCCAGACACCAGTGCACTCGTACCAATGAGGGAGCTGAAGCTCTCGCAGCAGCTCCTCGCCATTGAACACCGCCGCATGGTCCAACGTGCATCGCATCAGGTCGAGGTACTGCGTGGCCGTGTTCGGCTGAACGCAGAAGGCCTGCTCCTCAAGATCCCACGTATGAGAGTCCCAGTGACCTCACCGCTGGGGTACTTTAGCAGCGCTTGGATCTTGTCCTGCAACCTCTTAATCATGCTGGTGTCGAGCCTCGCGTCACTCCTTGCTCGGGGTAAGATGACGCTCTGCTTGCTGGCACTGGACGGTATGTGCGTGGAGTAACTGTCGCCGAACGACCAATTGTCACTTCCCTCGTCCTGGTGCAGCTTCTGGTCAATGCCCAGCCAACTAGGAAACTTCAGCTGATCTCTTGTCACCCACTTCTGCTCACGACACCGAGCGAACTCCACGCAGACATGTTCGTCGGAAGGTCGAGCTGGCATGTCATGGCTGGGATACAGGACGATGCGGCAAAGGCGCGCGATGTCGTGCTTGTCTCGGTACAACCTGTGTTCCCCCCATCTGTAGTCAGGAACGACATCGTCCTCTCGGTCGTCCCAGAATTATCTGACCCTTCCGCCCACCCAGGGGATCGGGTACGCACAGAATTGTTCGAGCACGCGCTTCGACTCTGCCTGTACGGCAGGCGCCAGTGGTTCCAGGGCACTCGTTCGGCGATTGTCAAGGGGGCATGTCCACGTGAGAACTCGCTGCTTCAGGGCTGCGTGTGAACTGATGCGACATGCGAGGTCGTGGGAGTTCGCCAGGCTCTATCGGCGAAGGCAAAGTTGATGGCAACGACGACACCTCACTGTCATCAATGTGCTCAGGGCGCACACCAGAAGCGGCTATCCTCTCCTCCCCTGCACTACTAGGCTGGTGCGATGGCCACTCGCACACCACATCCTGGCCAAAGATCTCCGTTGTCAAGCACACGACCAGGTCCACTCGCCTGGGTTGGTTGGGACGCTTGGGTGGGTGGCGTCATGTCCACCAGCGGGAGCACCACCTGGGTGTCCATACCCAGAATCGAGGGCGCATGCGACACAGCCACGCCACTCCCAAGCTTGATGTCAATCATGAGGGAGTTTTTCAATGGCCCAGTGCCTACCAGCAGATCCCAAGAGTTCTCGGGCTCAAACGTCACGAAGGCATGTAGCCGGTGAAGAGTCATGTGTGGTGTACCCGCAGCCAGTATGACGTCCACGTGACAGTAGTGCGTGAACTTCGTCGGGCTGTTGTCACACCTGGTGACCTTGGCGCCGGTGCTGGCCTCGTACACCGTGAGCCCCAGCCGCCTTACGACTGCGATGGAGATGATGTTACAGTTGGCGCCGGTGTCCATGAGAATTGCCCGATAGAGCATGAGCTCACCACCGGAGGACACCAGCGCCAAGCCCTCTCATATAGGGTGGCATTCTGCAATTTGCATATAGGCTGCACCTGTGCCATCAGCAGCGCCTGGTCCGCTCGGTCAGGTGCTGCTTCATCTTCTCCCTCAGCGAGTCATAGGCGCGGGTCTTGATGGTGCCAGCCCGGACCGATGCCCATGGTCACTGAAGTCGACCACCCCCAGGTCACTCACACAGGCAGCGGCTGCACATCGGGCGGCGGCACTGTCGACCACGCCATCGGGCATCTCATCCAGTGGCAACTCTTCGTCCATCTGGTGTCCTGCGCTTTCTGTTGCTGCTGCTCCCTCTTCCACCTCCTGCACAACTGTAGCGGGCATGTCCCCAAGCTGGTGCTCGTTGACCTCGGTGGGTTGCTCGACCGCGTCCCCGGGCTCGTTGCCCTCGAGCTCCTCCAGGGCCAGGAGGTTCTCGATGTCTTTCGGAAGGTCTATGGCGCGCTGGGACAATAAGATCGCAGCAATCTGCGAGCAGGTCCGCATGGAGCTGCGGAGATTGGACGCCAGCAGGTGGAACTTCCTGCTGAGGACGTTGGGAGGGATGGCTCTGGGCACCTGAGCAGCCTTGTCGAACTCCTCAGGCGTCTTGATCTTGAAGCCCTGCATCTTCTGCCAAGGCAACTGCGGCCCTAGCCTGGAGCTCTGGTGCGTGGCTCGCACCAGCGCGGTCGCTGACACTCAGCCCCTCACCAGTGAGGCAGTCGCACTCGTCCACCTCATACTCCGCTCGCTCGTTGAAGTTGGAGTGATACTCAGCATCGTCATCACTTGCCTCTGACTGGGCCTGTGCCTCGGTAATCTTGCCTCCCTTGGCCGGTACTCCTGCCTGCAAGCCTGACAGCTCAGCAGCGAGCTTCTCCTTCACCTCGGCGTTGGCTGCCACCTGCTGCTGCTCCTGCTGCTTGGCCTCCGGCAGCTTGAGCCACTCCTTCGTGGTGATCCCCATCTTGTGCTTGTCGAAGCGATGCGCTGTCGCAAACGCGTGCATATGGTGGTACAAATATCCTCGGAATTGGGCAATCTCGACACTCGCGAATGATTGTAGGTTTGTCATTAACATTCACTGGTGTCGGTAACTGAACAAGCAATTCTCAACGCAGCACGAGACCATAAGGCTACAAATTTTTGAAATTCTGATATCCTAAGATCGAACGCTAAGCTCTTCCATGCAAGCCCAGATTTCCAACATGAAAAAAATATGAAAACAGCAGTAAAATATATTCATCAAAATTGTGCAATAACCACAAAATACGAATTATTGTGTACAAAAGCTGTGAGCAGAAGTGTCTTAGCAATCTAGCACTGGCACGCGAACAGCCACCTAGCACTTGCGAAGGCAAAACAATAATGAGTCCACTGATCTGACCTTCGGTCAGAGGTTACTTATCTCTCTATGCTCTGTCACATTTCCCAAAACTGTAACGGGTTCTAGCCCTCAAATCTTCATCTGGCCAATGGAAAGTCATTATTCCATGCCAGCTTTAACACTGTTACCGCTTAACTTATTCTGACTGACACGTCAGTGGCAAAGGAGTCATCGCCGTCGTCACCGTATCATTTCTTGGTAACCTGATACTGCGAATATCTTCCCTAGCAGGTCTGTCTCTCTCAGGAGGTCATCTTGGCGAAGCCTGTCATACTGTCACTTCTGTCACGCGTGTCACCAGCTGGACAAACCCGGCTCGATACCACGAGAAGCCGGCGTTTGTTACAGCTGTCGCAAACGCGTGCATATGGTGGTACAAATATCCTCGGAATTGGGCAATCTCAACACTCGCGAATGATTGTGGGTTTGTCATTAACATTCACTGGTGTCGGTAACTGAACAAGCAATTCTCAACGCAGCACGAGACCATAAGGCTACAAAATTTTTGAAATTCTGATATCCTAAGATCGAACGCTAAGCTCTTCCATGCAAGCCCAGATTTCCAACATCCCCCATCTGTAGCTGCTGCGCGCAGTAGCACAGACTCAAATATGGGCTTGTTCAGCATACTGTGTCGTATCACCATCTGCCATGAACTTGCCCAAGCTGAAAGTGAACATGCCAATGCCTTCACCTTCTCCACCCTGTAACATCCTTGCTCTGACCAGCGGATTCTTGAATACCAAGACCCACATACACCTGCGGCCAATAGGTCCATGTTCCAGATGCCCAATCACATGCAAGCGTCCCGTCTGACTCAATCGTCTGAAGTACGCAGCCCTGCTCTCGGTCATGTCTGTCAAGTAATAAGATGGAACGTGGACACATGCCACCACACGACTGGCCATCACTGCCAATGGAAATGCAATGTCCAGCGCTGCAAACCAAGGTGAAGTCACCACCGCGTCGCAAACACCATATTTCTCCTTCCATAAGCGATAATTACCTGGTTGGAGTGCGTCACGCGCCTCAGACCAACCCAACTGAGAATTCCAGTCATTATTCATGAACCTCAACTGCGGCCACTGTTCCATCATCACCTCGCTGATGACTCCAGTACCTGCCCATGGGTCCCAGACGCCATCGATGGACTTCCAGTCCACCTCTGTCGCCAATCGCCTCACCTCGGAGGGCACCGTGATGACCAGCTCAAGCCCCCACTGCAGCGCGCTAGCTTCTCGCACCTGAGCCTTGGTCATATGTCTCACTTCTCCTCGTCTTTCGACTTCTTCTTCAGCTAAAGCAGGCACACGAGGTGCATCCCTCAGCTGCCTTGCCATTGCCTTCTGTTCCCGGTATTTCTTGCTCAGCACCGTGCGATGCCCTTCATTCCAATGCCCTGGCATGAAGATCTGCACAGCCTTGGACAGCTTATCCTGCCTGCCCCAATCAATCTGATCTGGCATGCCCAAGAACATGTCCTCCCCTTCCAATAGCATCTCCCTTGATGAAATCGCATGCCATGGCTGAGATTTGTTCCCCTTCACCACGCGGCGAGGACCCACGTCTGCTGGCAGCAGGCGCATCTCCGAGGACAGCTTCTCGCTAAGCTGCTGCTCCTTTATGCCCAGTCTGTCCTCCAGGACTCCAGAGCTCTCATCTTCTTGGGTCTGCACCTCGGCGTTGGCAGCCAGTGTCGCTGTCATCCGATATCGGACACAGGTCCGGTTTTGAGAAAAGCATAGGTCCCATATAGGTCCGCGCGGTCCATCATAATACTTCGACAGGTCCCCTATAGGTCCGCGCGGTCCCAAAGAATTCGGTCCCGAAATATAAAAAATGTATGGATCTCGCTAGAACGAGCGTGCTTGCGGACCGAATGTGATATGTGACTTCGCTTATATCTTATAGGAATAAACTAAGGTACATCTCAAGTTTAAACTCACGATCGTCGGGGCTTCAGAAGTGAAAATTTACACTTTCGAGAACACATGTAAGAGCATGACAAATCGGTGAAAACTCCGTGGAAATAATATGAATTAAACATTTCCCATAGGTCCCGCATAGGTCCACACGGTCAGGGCAAGAATCGCCCATTCTGCTCATAGGCCCGATCGGAAACGGGCGACAGGTCCCCAATAGGTCCGAGGCACGATTTGGGGGGTCCGATAGGTCCAGGACCGGTCAATTACGCCTTGACAGCGACACTGTTGGCAGCTTGAATTCCCGTGCCTGAGCACCTGGGACATAGCCACTCGCCTTCTGGTACTCCATCCAATGCTGGGTTAAGACACCACAAGTGGTAACCCCTGTTGCATGCGTCACATAGCAACATCTCTGCCTCCCCATCAGTCCTCCTGCACACTTCGCATGCCAGGTGCTTGCTGGGAACTGCTGCACTGCAATCATACTGGTCCTTCACCTGTAGGTGACATGGCGCGATGCTCTGCACAGTGCTCTTCTCTCTTAACTTGGTGGCGTCCTCAAGCACCACCACACCATCCCGCTGTATTTTTACCAACTTCAGAATGGCGGACTTGGTCGCGACTTCCATGCCGCTGCGAGGCTTCTGTCTAATGTAGACAAAGTCACCCACCTTGAACTGGTGTGGTTTGGGCTCAATCCCACCACCCCTTCTTCCTTCGTAATGTAGAGTGTCACGATGTTGTGCCACCTCCAGACTGCAACCAGCGTGCACCATCAGTCGCTTCACCACCTCTGCCCTTAGCAGTAGCTCCTTGACCCGTGCGTCCTTGTCATCCTCGATCTCGGGACTGAAATCTATGCTGGGCGCTCGCTTCAAGTCCGGTGGCACCACTGCCTCTTGGGCAAATAACAAAGTGAACGGTGCCACTCCTGTGGACTCTTGACGCGCTGCATTATAGCTCAGCACGAGTGACCAGAGCTGCTCGTCCCACTCATAGTCGAGGCCCTTCTCCAAGGCGATCTTCTTGAAACAGAACTTCATCGTACGCACCACCCGCTCCGTGAGGCCATTGCCTTCCGGTGAGTCTGGCGATGTGACTCGGCGGTCTATCAGGCAGTCTCTGCATAACTGCTTGAATTCGCCCTCGAACTCCTTGCCTCCATCCACCAGGCACTCTGCTGGCGCCCAGAATACCGCCAGGACATGGCTGCGAAATGCTGCTGCAATGGTCCTCGCCTCCTTGTCGGGAATGGGCACGCAGACTATGAACCTGGTGTAGTGCTCGGTCATGATGAGCACCCTGTTGTTGCCCACCTTGGTCTCTCTCCTTGAAGGCCACGCTAGGTCCAATGACCACCGGTACATGAATGATACGATCTCAAGGGGCGACAGGCACGCCTCTTCCCTTGCGTAATGAGTCTTCACACGCTGGCAGGTTTCACATTGGGTCACCACGGCCTCAACGTCCTTCCTCAGATCGGCCCACCAATGACGCTGCCACAGAAGATGCTGCGTGCGCCTTATACCCCAATGGCCCGTTCTGGAATGATATTCTTTGACCAACGCAAGACGGTCAGCAGGCTTGGGTATCCTCACTTCCTTGCCTGACAGCGTGATCATGTAGATCTCGTCCGTAGCTTCATCCCATCGATGTCGTGCTGCGCGCCTCCTCACGCGATGGACTTCGTCTTCTGGTAACTTCACGCCACCCTTGGACCTCAACCATCTGAGGCACCATGCGTCATCATGAACATCTCGATACTTCTCGCGATCAGCCTGCTGCTCGGCCACGCTGGCCATCAAGTCCGCGAGCCTGGTGGTGCACGCCAATCTGGGCAGTCTCATCTCTGCATCTTTGGCAGGCGGACTCCAAGCAGGCACGTTGACACGCACTGCTGGAGCTGCGCCCTCCTTCACGAAGTGGCTCTCGTGCCTCCGGCGATACTGCTCGATGGTGTGGAGCTGCCACTCGTTCTTCTTCTTCTTCTTCTTTGTCCCAGCCTTCTGTCGCTGAGTCCCAATTCCTTCTGCACCCTTTTGCCCTTGCGAGCACATTATCTGCAGCTTCTGCTCCCAGTCACGGTGACTCATGGTCTTCGCCACCTGCTGAGTATATGCGTTTGAATTCTCAACCCATTCCGCCAGCAAAGCTTGCCTCTGCTGAGGGTCCGACCTCGCGTGGTCCGCCCAGTTGTTGTTTACAGCTATAGGCTGTCCTGGGGAATTCTCCGCCTCCAAGGACTCCTCGCTGTGAGGAAGCCCCTTCCTGCTTGCTTCTGCGACCGCCATCAACAGTTCCATAGCCCTGCGATCCATGGCCAGGCCCAGAATGCTCGCCAGTTCTGTGTCGTTCAGGCCATCGGCCATGCGTACTTCGCTTGCGCTGTAGCCCATGGCTAGCGCCTTCTCGTCGAGGTTCACCTCTCTGGGCTCCTCCTCGATGTCTTCATCATTCTGGTTGCGCACCACAGTGCCCATCCTTGCTTTCCTGAATGCTCTTGACCCTTGCGTCGCCATGATGGTGGGCAGAGCCCTCAATGGTTCTCCCACCACGTTCACCACGTAGTGAGTGAGGCGCGCGGTCCGTTCTTATCACTGGCCTGGGCTGCCAGCCCTTGGACAGGATCGACGACACAACTCGTCCTTCTGGTCTCGCCACCTTGCTCATAACGGAGCGGAACTGGTGGCCCTGGAACAAGTTGCTCCAATACGCTCGCAATCGATGTGCGTAAGCGCCTGCTTGTGCTGCATCAAAGGACACTGGTCGGCCAATGACGCTGGCAATGTACGGGAACACCTCGTCCCTGATCTTGGTCCCGGGCCTGTGCGACAATGGGGACACGTTCTCCAGGATGTATCCTGGGGGCTTCTGCTGCTGTAACTGTTGCAGCGTGGGTAGAAGCCGAACCACTTCGTAAAACAATTTGCTATGCCTGCCGTCCAGGCCCGTAAGCGTCCCAGCAGGGAAAAGGTCCTGGCATGGGAACCCACACACCATGACCCACTGACGTCCTCGAAGAGCTCCTGCCCGTATGAAGTCAGCGTTCGTCGTGTCGCGCAGATCTTGGGGTAGAGCCCCAAATTCTACCGCACTGGGCGAGATGAGGTCAGGGTATCGTCGTAGCAGCGCCGTACATCTGGCTCTGGCCACTGCCTGGCTGCTTGTTGATATGTCTTGATATAGGTATTGATCCACCTTCATGCCACTGCGAAGCAGCATCTCCAGACCAGCACAAAGGCCTCCACATGGCTCGTAGCATACTACACCTTCCTCCCGAGCTTGCGAGAAGAACTGCTTGTTCAACACCCTGGTGTCCACCTTCTCGGGCTTCAGGATACGTTCGCCTTCGAAGTACTCGTTGTTGTATACCGCGGGACTCCCTTCACCATGCGTGCCTCGCGTAGGTCGCGTCAGGCTCAGCGCTTTCCATGCTGCCCTCGCCAACCTTCCAGAGTCGATCACCAATTCGGGAAGATCAGTGTCGAACATCGCCACCTGGTTGCACTCCAACTCTTCCTGGTGGTGCAAATCGAACAAACGATGCGCTGGCCCCGTGCCCAGCTGCTCCACGGCAGCCCTCTCGCAATAGTTGGCAACTTGGACCTCTGGCGTGACCTCGTCCCCTGGGGAAACCTCCCCAGCCAACATGAAGCACAGGTGATCACGGAAATCCTTCCCGCGCACTTCCCCCACGCCTGCGTGAAGCGCAGTCACCTTTTCTCTCTCGTGCCTTGCCCCAGTCTCGTCTGTCGTGGTTGGCAACGGGTAGCGAGAGGGCACGTCAGCGTTGCTGTTCTTGGCTCCTGGGCGATACTGCACCGTGAAGTCGAACTCCTGCAAGCTGATTGCCCAACGTAAGTGCTGACCCTGAAGATCAGCCTTCTCCATCAAAGTGGTGAGCGGTGAGTGGTCAGTCACCAGCGTGAAGTGTACTCCGTGCAGGTACTGTCTCAATGTGCGCACTGCCCACACCACTGCAAGCATCTCACCCTTGAAGCTGGCGTACTGCCTCTCTGTCTTACTCAAAGATCGACTGATCGCCATGCAGATGTACTCCTTGCCATCGTCATCCTTCTGGCCCAGCACTGCGCCAATGCCGTAGGTGCTCCAATCAGTATACAATATGAGGGGTCTGTCGTAGTCGATGGGCCTCAGACATCTCCCAGAGCAGAGCGCGTCCTTCAGCTCCTGGAGTGCTCGGTCTTGATCCTTCCCCCAAGCTCCCTTGATGTCAGTGATCTCTTTCTTGAGCAAGTCGTTGAGAGGGCGGGCCATCTCTGAGTAATTTGGCCCTCCTGGCTCACCCACTAAGCCCTTGTAATAGTTCATCATGCCCAGGATGGAGCGAAGCCCCGTCTTGTCTTGCGGCCTCGGAAGCTCCTGGATGGCCTTGCACTTCGCCTCCTGCGCGCCAATGGAATTGTGCCCAATGCGGTAACCCAGAAAGTCCACCGTGGCTGCACCGAAAGTGCTCTTGCCTGCGTGCAATCTTATGCCTGCGTCCCCCAAGGTACGTAACACGTCCTCAACGTCCTTCAGATGCTGCTCGGGCGTGGAGTCTGTGTAGACCACCACGTCATCTACGTACGCCACAGTACAGTGCTGCAAATGGCGCAACTCGTAATCCATGATCCTCACGAATGCAGATGTTGCCCCAGCTGCCCCAAACGGCATCGAGGTGTACTGGTAGAGCTGATTCTTCCACCAGAACGCCGTCTTGCTTCTGTCCTCTTCCGTGGCCATGGGAATCTGGTGGAAGGCTTTGGTGGCGTCCAGCGTAGTCTTGAACTTGGCCTTCGCGACCTTCTGGTAGAGCTCTTCTGGTCGGTGTGGAAGCGTGTTGTCCTTGAGGGAGTGCCGGTTGACACCCCTGAGGTCCACGCAGAACCTCGTCTGGGTCCAAAGGCCGGTCTCATGATCCTTCTTGCCAGCCACGACGACGTTGCTCGCATGCCTGCAGTGCTTGGCTGCCGGCTCTATGAAGCCAGGCGTGTGTCTCAGCCAATCACACTCCAGTCCCGGTCCGAAAATCTCTGACTGCAGACACACCACCGGGTCCACACGCCTGGGCAGGTCAGGACGCTTGGGTGGCGTCATGTCCACCAGCGGAAGCACCACCTGGGCGTTCATGCCCAGGATCGTTGGCGCATGCGATACGGCCACTCCACTCCCAAGCTTGATATCAACCATCAGGGAGTTCTTCAATGGCCCAGTACCTATCAGCAGGTCCCACGAGTTTTCTGGCTCGAAGGTCACGAAGGCGTACAGTCGGTGCAGCGTCATGTGCGGCGTGCCCGCAGCGAGGATGACGTCCACATAGCAGTAATGCGTGAACTTCGTTGGGCTGTTGTCACACCTGGTGACCTTTGCGCCACTGCGGGCCTCGTACACCGTGAGGCCCAGCCGCCTCACAACCGCAATAGAGATGATGTTGCAGTTTGCGCCGGTGTCCATGAGGATCGCCCGATACAACATGAGCTCTCCACCCGATGACACCAACGCCAGACCCTCGTATAACGTGGCGTTCTGCAGTTTGCAGATGGGCTGGACCTGAGCCATGAGCAACACCTGTTCGTCGGTCAAATGCTGCTTCATCTTTGCCCTCAGCGTGTCGTAGGCTCGGGTCTTGATGGTGCCAGCCCGCACATGTCCATGGTCACTGAAGTCTACCACCCCCAGGTCGTCCACGCAAGCAGCGGCTGCACACCGGGCGGCGGCGCTGTCGACCACGCCATTAGGCATCTCGTCCAACGGCACCTCCTCGACTGCACAGTGTTCTGCACCATCTGCCTGACCTCTCACCTGTTGCACCATCGTGTCGAGTGGATGCTCCAGTTCGTGCTCGTTGACCTCCGTGGGCTGCTCTGGCTCCTGCTCGTTGGCCTCGATGGGCTGCTCTGTGGCATCACGTGGCTCGTTGCCCATGAGCTCCTCCAGCGCCAGGAGGTTCTCGAAGTCCTTAGGCAGATCAATGGCGTGCTGAGATATCAGGATGGCCGCGATTTGTGAGCAAGAGCGCACGGCACTACGCAAGTTGGACGCCAGCAGATGGAACTTTCTGCTGAGGACGTTGGGAGGAACGGCCCTGGGCACCTGAGCAGCCTTGTCAAACTCCTCCGGCGTCTGCCACATGCAGATCTATATGAAGATCCAGAACTAGATCTGCCATATTCATTGCAGATCTACACCCAGATTCATATCGGGATCTGCCATACTCAACGGCGTAAATGATAGAAGGAAACACAAAGTGCACAGCTGAAAGTGTTGATGCTCGCACAACCTTGATGCACCATCAGCGTCTTGCCATCCATCGCCACTGCGGTCAATTTGGCACCACATAGCGTTGTGCGGAAGAGGCCAATGATGATTATCTACATTTGGATTTGGAAGCTGGGTGGAAAAAATGTCTCAAACGCATCTCCATATGGACGTGCAAGTTCCGTTGATATCTGCATTCACCTTTACATTAATACTCCATCTCGGTATGCATCTTAACGATCTCGGTTCGCATGTAGCCGACCTGAATCCGGATCGAGCCCGCCTCGATCCCGATGTAACCGATCTTGACCGAAATCTAGCTTATCTAGATCCGCATCTGGCCGATCTCGGTGTGCATGAAGCTTATTTCCGTCCGCATGTAGGCGGTCTCGCTTCGCATCTAGTTCATCTAGATCGGCATCTAGCCATTGAAATCAGCTACATGCGAACCGAGATCGGCTACATGTGAACCGTGGCAGGCTACATGCGACACGAATCGGCAACATAAGAACCGAGATCGGCTAGATATGAACCAAGATCGGCTACATGTAACCCAAGATCGGCTAGATGCAGATCTGGATCAACTAGATCTGGGCCGAAGACGGCTAGATGCGGGCCAAGATCGGTCGCATGTGGGCCAACAAAGGAGATGGGCTATATGTGGACCAAGATCAGGTACATGTAGACTGATATCGGCTATACGTGCGAACCTAGACTGGCAATATGTGGATCAAGATTAGCCAAGTGCGGACCAAGATCCCCAGATGGGAATACATATCAACTAGATGTGGGCCAAGATTAGCTAGATGCAGACCGAGATCTCCCAGATGCGGATGGAGATCCGCCGCATGTAGCCCAAGAACGGCTACATATGAACCGAGGTCGGGTACTTGTGAAACAAGATCGGCTAATGAGGACTGATATCGGATAAATGTGAAACAAGATCGGCTACATATGAACCGAGACCGGCTACATGTGGGCCGAGATCGACTACATGCAAAACGAGGTCGGATACATGTGGGCCGAGATCGACTACATGCAAAACGAGGTCGGATACATGTGGGCCGAGATTGGTTACATGCGGACAGAGGTCGAATACATTCGGACCGAGATAATGCGGATCTGAATGGGCTATGATGCAGATCTAAATGGGCTATGATGCGGATTTAAATGGACTATGATGCGGATCTAAATGGGCTATGATGCGGATATACATGGGCTATGATGCGGATCTAAATGGGCGATAATGCAACAAGTTGCATGGTGATGATAAAAAAATAGCAAACAACTAATGTGATCGCATGACACATCATGCTTCTATGAAGCTTAGTTGTCCTTTCGGTTGCCACCTGCCATGCTCTCAGTTCCAAATAACAAAATTGTGGATAAGGCACTTGTAACATATGCACGTTTCGATTATTAGATGCACGGAAGCCGGCTAGTGGGAGGTGTGCTTGGCGTCTTACCTAATATCTGTGCCGGTAATGAGGCGCCACCGCAACTCGAACATGGTCACCCCACTTCCTGCACACATCGAGAGAAGAAGACGATCGCCCCCACGGAATGTTGTTGGCGATGTGCCCTCCGGGCGGCCTAACATTGGCTGCGCGAGTCGTCACCTTGTATTGCACAAGGTCATACTATCCTCGTAACAAATGCGGGAAGTGGGTCGTGAGAAGAGATTCTCAAACATAATGGATGATGATCAAGCGCTTCGTAGGGAACCCTAGTAGAGAGAGGTGCCCCAATAGGAGAGAGGTGAGGCACTACCTGTGCTCTCTAAGACATATACCCGATCGTCTTCCCCCCTGTAGACATCAAGGACATGCAAATTAATATGTGATATACCTTGAGTCACAAGTTACCCTTGCCTACCCACCTGACCCCCGAGGTATACATCTGTCCGCGTAGGAACTACATGAAATTTAAAAGTATAATTTTTGTCATCGTGATGGGCTCCATCGAATGTACGAAATGGCAAAATACAACTCACGAGAGCCCATCGAATATACGAAATGGCAAAATACGGCTCACGAGAGCCCATCGAATATACGAAATGGCAAAATGCGGCTCACGAGAGCCCATCGAATATACGAAATGGCAAAATGCGGCTCACGAGAGCCCATTGAATGTACGAAATGGCAAAATGCGGCTCACGAGAGCCCATCGAATATACAAAATGGCAAAATGCGGCTCACGAGAGCCCATCGAATGCAAAATTTCGATAAAGGGCTCCATGGGAAATAATTGAATGTATAAAAGTGTGTGACGGGCTCCATGAGAGATCAATGAATGTACACGATAGTACTATGGGTTCATATAAAACCATTGAATGTACAAAATGGTACAATGCACCTGGCGACGGACCATTGAATATACAAAATGATATAATGGGCACCACGACGGACCCAATGAATGTACAAAATGGTTCAATGTGCTTCACAAGAGACCATTGAATATACGAAATGGTACGATGTACTTCACGATATCCCATTAAATCTCCAAAATGGAACGATGCCCTTTACAAACAACTCTATGAATGCACAAAATAGTAAAATGTGCTACACTTAAAACTATTGAATGCACAAAATGCTTCAATGTGCTTCACGACACACCATTGAATGTACAAAATGGTAAAATGGGCTCCCCTGGAAGCCATTGGATGCGCCAAATGGTACAATAAATTTCACGAGAGAGACCATCGAGTGTACAAAATGGTATCACAGGCTCCACAAAAATCCATTGAAAAACCTTGGATGTAGGAATGGGCTTCCAAGAAAGCATTAAAAGCATAAAACAAAGTGATAAGCGCCACGAGAGACCATTGAATGTACAAAATGGTACGATGGGCTCCATGAGAAAATATTCATTGAGGGAAGCCAAGTGAGTGTTTGGTTTGCTTGTCAACACACGCGAATCGTATAGGGAAGC